>JBANCV010000414.1:0-40290 GCA_037040105.1 Amiota albilabris | reverse complement strand
AGTAACCACTCCAGAAGAAGTTTGCGAAGCCATACGCACCCAAATCCCGGCCCTAAGTAGCATAGATACATCGGCTACAAAGTCCAAGCGGAGGGGAAGATATGGCACCCAAACAGCTAAGAAAATCTTGCATGTTGGGCAAATACGAGTGGGATGGATTCGGTGCAGGATACGTGGGAACCACACGCCGACCAGATACTATCGTTGTCTCCACTATGAGAATTTTTTCCACCAATGCAAGTTGATCGCACAGGAGAATGCTTACGCTGCGGCAAGAAGGGTCACTTAGCCAGGGGGTGTGAAGCAGCACCGAAGTTCTCAATCTGTACAGACGGGGACAATAATCATCCTACTGGTTGCTTCCGGTGCCCTATGTAAAAAAGTACGATGGTGAAACTTAACAAACACGGTTAAGCTGATCCAAATCAATATGAACCACTGAAAGCCCGCCCAGGATCTCTTGCATCAGACCATTACGGAGAGAGACACTGATATCGTTGTTGTATGTGAACCTTCCTGTGTGCCTCGGTTAAACAAAAAATGGGTAGCTGATCAGACGGAGGGGCTGCAATCTGGGCCGGAGGCCAACTCTCAATAGAGATCAGTGGCCCATCGAACCACAGAGGCTTTGTCCAAGCAAGGATCACAGGTATTCACATATTTAGCTGCTACGCATCGCCAAGAGATGACATAACCGCTTTTAATGCGTTCCTTGATGAGCTAGTAACCAATGCCCGCGGAAAAAACCCTGTTATAATTGCAGGGGACTTCAATGCTTGGCCGATTGAATGGGGAAGTGCTAGAAACAATGCCAGGGGCCTAGTTGTCTTAGAGGCATTCGCTAGTCTGGATATCACCCTCCTCAATACGGGGAACAAGGCGACTTTCCAAAACAACAGTGTCTTGCATTGACCTCACTTTTGCCAGTAGGTCACTTGCTCACCTCTCAAAGTGGGATGTCCTCACACTCAGTGACCATAATGCTATAGAAGTGAATACCACGGAAGAAGGGATGGAAAATAGGTATGCTAGATATATTGATGCTAGATTATATGCTAGAAGGTGTTACTAGCCCGCAAGGGTCTGCGCAACAACAAGTTAACAGCATAATGCAAGCTGTAACTAATGCATGTGATATTGCACGACTCAGAAGGGAATACATCAGCTCTAGAAGGTAAGCACAAAGAGCAAGGGGAATGGATGATTTCCTACATCGGCAGGACTCATATAAAGCGAAGCATGTTAAGCTGAGGAAGTCGATCCAAAGAAGCAAAAGCGCTAACTTTCGGGACCTATTCGAAGACCTCAATAATAACCCTTGGGGTGGGGCATACAAAATTGTCCAACGGCGCCTCGGAGCAGTTCCTGGACCGGCAACTTTCAGCCCCTTTCAGCGATTATGTTGCCCATTGTGCAGAATCTCTTCCCACAAAATCAGCATATTCGTTGGACACATACGGGGGCTACGGAGACAATTCCCCCCATTACGGCAGATGAGCTTCTTGACGCATCCAAAAGAATGGGAAACAAAAAGACATCAGGCCTGGATGGAAGTGTCTTGAAGTACGCAATGCAGAGGAATACGGAAGTCTTCTGTGGAGTACTGAATGTTTGCTTGGAAGAGGGCACCTTTCCCTCTTGCTGGAAGCGACAGAGGCTGGTGTTGATACCGAAAGGGAGCAAATCGCCGGATCAGCCGTCATCGTATAGGCCACTGTGTATGTACACAATGGGAAAGATATTAGAGCGTATCATAAGTCGACGTCTTGAGCAGGTTACTGAAGGTCCAAATGGCTTACCTAAAAACCAATACGGTTTCAGGAGGAACAAGTGTGCAATCGACGTAATAAACCGAGTTTGCGACATTGCACGGTATGCGATTGCTGGTGAAAGATGGCTTTGGGGCACAAAGAAGTACTGCGCCGTAGTCACCCTGGACATAAAAAACGCGTTCAATTCGGCAAAATGGTCCATCATTGTGCGCTCTTTGGACAATCTTTGTGTACCAAGGTATCTGGTGAGAATGGTGATGTCATACTTGAGCAACAGAACGCAGTTGTATGACACAGAAGTAGGTCCACAAGTGTACTATACTACTGCCGGCGTACCGCAGGGAACATTGCTTGGCCCGATCCTGTGGACATCGATGTACGATGGTGTCTTCAATGTACATGTACCGGATGAAGTAGAAATAATTGGCTATGCAGATAATATAGCAGTAGTAGCAGTTGCAAAAACGCTTCCAGACCTGCAGGAAAAATGCAACTCTGCTATATTGAATATCAAAAACTGGCTATGGCATACTGGTCTGGAACTAGCAGACCAAAAAACTGAGTTGGTCCTAATCAGTAGCAGGAAGAAGATAGAATCCCTTAATATTCGAGTCGGGACGCAAGATATAGCTTCTGCATCCTCAATTAAATATTTGGGGGTTCTATTGGAATGCCGTCTCAGCTTTAGGGACCACCTAAAGTTCTCAAGTGAGAAAGCATCCAAGTCCTGCGCAGCCCTGGCAAAGCTGATGCCAAATTTTGGAGGGCCCAGACAACCAGTGCGTGAGCTGCTTGCGGCAGTCAGCAAGTCAATCATTCGGTATGCTGCACCATTCTGGTCCGATGCTACCAAGTTCAGATCGTACGTTGAAGGAGCTACGTCTGTGTATCGCCTTAACTCGATCAGAATATTATGTGAGTTCGGAACGGTCTCAGATGACGCAATTAAAGTCATTGCTTACTGCAAGCCAGTGGTTATTGACATCAACGAGCTTACGGCATTAAATGCAGCGAGATGGGCGGAGGCTGCTACACATGGCCAGGAAATCATCCCAACTGACCCCTGGCAGCAGCGCTGGCAAAGGACGTTCTAGCTAATCTCTAATATCAGTATGTGGACTTCTAGGAAGCATGGTACACTGAACTACCTTCTCACGCAGTCTTTCACAGGACATGGATGCTTCTGGGAATATCTACATAAATTCAAGCATGTAGATGACCCGCATTGCCTGTTTTGTACAAACAAGCGAGAAAGTGCTCGCCATGTTCTCATGGATTGTTCCCGGTTTGTACTCCTCAGAGAGTTAATCACGGCTGAGGTAGGTGGAAATCTTACACCAAATGGCGTGATTAACTACATGCTAAAGGATGAAGACTCCTGGAACACAGCGTCCGGGATAATCGTGGCAATAATGCAGCAGGTCCGAAGAGATGAGGAACTGAACAGAAGTGTGGTCTGCTCTCCCTGGCGAAGTAATACCTCAATTGGTGGTCCCGCCAGGGTTGAAAATAGAGCCAGTGTAGTCCAAGGGGTAGTTTTAGTACGTAGGCACCAAATGAGACTGTTTGTCCGGTGAATCGTGCATTCTAGTAGATCAATCTGCTGGGATCTTTTGAAGATTTACACCTTCTTGGATTTTCAAAAAAAAAAAAAGAAAAAAAAAAACGCTCAAGAATACAAAGTTGACAAGAACATAAGTTGCATAAACTAATCTTTGTCGGCGTAAGTTGCATAAGCATTGACTTACAATGTATTTGTTTATATCCACTCGTTAGAAATATAAAATTTCGCACGAGTAGCAAGGTTGGCATTTTTCGATAATAAAATAAACAATAACAGCAACGTTGAGTCCAGCCCAAAGCTGCAGTACCAAGAACAACGACTATTAAACTAACAACAGAAGCAGTGGTTGCCGCATCAGGAGATTCCGGATATTGATGGTGGTTAAGTTAACATGTCAATTTTATGTTTCATTTTAAATTGAAGAATTGTTAGTTTTTAGTTTGATTTGGATTGTGAAACTCAACCGGTGCGCACATAGCCGCCAATAAATAAAAATTATTATAAAATACAACACATAACTTATTAATTGGCGCCCAACGTGGGGCATAACCAAATTAAAATAAAAATTAAAATTGTGATTCCCAACACCAGGGAGAGTCCCAATTTTTAACATAAAAAGTTATAATTTTAAAAGAAATAAATCTATAAATTGAGAACTGCGATTCACCAATACCAGGTACCCTCCAATTCTATAAATAAAATATTTATAAAAAATTTATTATTTTAAATAAAAGTGAAAAGTTACAAAGCCACGAGCTATTTAAAAAAAAAATTTCGCACCACTGGAGACACGAAGCTATTTTAAAACTTCCCGCAACTGCAGACGTCAGGATAACTAAGATAAAAAATTAGAGTGAAAAGAAAAAGAATAAAATGTTGTAGAATAATTTTATTATGTCATTATTAATTTTAACGAATTAAAACTTTATGGAAAAATTGTAAAAAGAAGTAATAAGAAATAAAATTTATAAAAGCATATTGATAAAAGAATAATAAGAAAAAAAATCGGTTAAGAAACTGGAAAAATAAATTCTATGTTTACTTTTGTGGAAAAATTATAAAAATTTAGGATTAAAAGAAATGATTATTTATTAAAAAAGACACAAATTCTACATCCAACAGGAGATTGGGTAATAAGTTATCCCCTTTATATACTGAAGAAAAAATAGAAGCAGATTTGGTAATCACGGTTCTCATCAGAGGAAGGAAAGTTCATAAACACAATGTAAGATAGGGAAAATCATTCATACTGAAAATAAGTCTTCGGCCCTGAAGGTGATCGCTGGGACCCCTGACTTTGATGTCTTTGAACAAGTTAAGTTCGATCAAAAAAGGCTCATTGAGGGACAGAATTATCAAATTGAAATAAATACAAGAACACAGGAGCAAATTTATAAACTAACCGACGTTGCTGATCTTATAAGAGAAGTAAAGAGTAAACAAATTGACACAGGTCACTTATACGAAGTGTTGCTTGCACGCTACAGAATGATGGAGTTAGAGAATCTAATGCTAACTATAACACTTGCAAGAGTCGATGTCATTAACCCAACTATATTAGATAATAACAATATTCCAGAAAGAATAACCAAGCTAGTATAAGTATAATAGACATAATGAGTTTTAGAATTGAAGCTTTTCAGAACAATAACTTTTTGCATTTTGTCAAAATAATGGAAGAAACTACAAAAAGTGTGTCTGAAAAAATTGCAAATGGCAATTACAGATCGGGACAAATTATGGTAAACACGTCGATGTGGAACATTTACTGCAGGATACAACGACAATTTCACGGAAAGTCAAGAAGACTTTATATGAAAAAGAAAAAAAAACTTAAAGACAAGATAAGTAATATTGTGAGCAGCTACGGAGCATCGGCTATAATAGACATAACTACGTGAAACGGACATTCCACTACCAAAAGGATCTCAGATTTGTTGATATTGTGTTAGGATTAAAATCTATGGATTTCGAAAGGTCTACGAGTGACAATATTCATAACATAAGCTGTAGTAGCCACTTATTTTCCAGTGTATTGCACATATCGTCTGCAGCCACCGTAGAGCTCGTCGATGTCCAAGATTTGTGCAAAAAATTGGTAAAATATTTTAAAAAGGCAAGTTTGAAGCATCTCCTTCCTTCTTATAAAAATAGCCATGTATTCTTTTTCGCAAATTTAATGCAACAATTTGCTTCAAAAACTATACCAAATCCTGAAGACGAACTGGACAGATATTGCACAGAAAAAGTAGAAATGTCTGAAAACTTTAATTCAAAGGAGTGGTGGGAGGACACTCAAAACAAATATTCTTATTTGTTTACACTAGCAATGGAAATTCACTCTATGCCAGCTGGCAGGCAGTGCAGTAGCTGAGAAATCATTTTCTTTACCTGCCAATAAAATAACAGAAAAACGCAATAGACTTGGACCAGGAGCAGTTAATAGCTTGCTCTTCCTAAAATCATTCTATAAAATTTTTAATAACTAACACAATAAATTATAATCATTTACACTTCTATATATTGTTTCACTCTTAGATTTAAGTCAAATCAGAATCCAGTAAAAAAATGTATGAGATTTTGGTTCCTTTTTTTCCAAATACTTAAATAACAATAAACGAATAAATAATTCTGCAAACTCTGTGCCTCTCAATCTACTATCGTTTTAAAGAAAGCAAATATGTATAGTTGTGAATAATACATATGTCGTAGCGTCATTGATATTTTATATAGTAAGTATTACGAGTATGTAATATGTCTTGTTACTTGGTTTAAGTTTAATAAAAAATGTATTGCTATAATGGAATGCACATAAATGTATGATGCAGTTGTTGTTTCTTTCCTTTACTCTTGTGCTTGTTGTTTTCTGGTCTCTGCTTTGTTTCATGGCGCCTGATGTCTTTGGACTCTTGCTGTCTGTTGATGTGAGTGAGACTTACTGAGCCTTGCTCTTTGTCAAGTGTGGCCTGAACGCGGCAGAGTAAATAGCTGATGAAATAGGCATCGTGTGCTGCCATTTTTAAGACGACGTAATACAAATTTCGGAGTGATTGAGAGGTTAGTTTCGATTTGGCAGCCATTCGAATCAGATTTGTTTCTCGATTTTCGCTAAGATGGAAAAAGAGCAGTATTGTTCAGTTATTCGCTTTTTGTTTTTGGATGGGAAAAAATGCGAGGAGATAAAAGCAAAGTTGGATGCTGTTTATGGAGACACGTCGCCATCTATGAATACAGTTAGATATTGGTTCAACGAATTTAAACGTGGGCAAACATCCGTTTTTGATGAGGAGCGACCAGAACGCCTGGCAGACGTGGTTACCGAGAAAATCATTGAAAAAGTCCACGACATGATTTTCTTTGATCGACGAACGAGTGCACGAAGTAGCAAAGGCCGTAGGTGTGTCGGCCGGAACGGCAATTAATATTTTACATGATAAGTTGGCGATGAAAAATTTGTCGGCCCGATGGGTGCCGCGATTGCCCATTCTGGACAACAAGCGGATGCGGCTGTTGACTTCGAAGCAGTGGTTGGGGGAATTTAAGCGAGATTCGAAGGACTTTTTGCGCCGAGTTGTCACCGTTGATGAAACCTGGATTCATCATTTCACACAAGAAACTAAGCAACAATCAAAACAATGGATTTCTCCCAGTGAACCTGCACCAAAGATGGCGAAGAAGGTCCCATCGGCCAATAAGGTCATGGCGAGGATATTTTGGGATGCGAAGGGCGTCATGCTCATGGATGTTTTAGAAAAAGCAGAACGATCACTGGCCAATACTACAGTGAGTTATTGGACCGCTTGGACAAAAAATTAAAAGAGGCACGCCCGCATTTGGCGAACAAAAATGTGTTGTTTCATCACGGTAACGCACCAGCACATTCATCTGGTGTTGTCTCCGCCAAACTGCATGAAGAAATGGCTCGCGTGAAAAAAATTTAGCTCAAACGAGGAAGTCATCGCCGTCATCTTCATTTCTAACGCGGGTACTTAATGAACAACCCTCGTACATTCCTTATTCATTAGCAATCATGAAGTATTCATGATTCATTAGCAATCATGAAAGTAAGCAAAACAAGAACAATAAGTTCTTTTCTTAACTCTCTCCCTCTCTTTGTTAATGCGTAGTATGATCACTTCACGACGCTCGCCAACTACGACGTAAATTTATGTATAAGAACGTTTTCAATAATTGCAGCTCACAAAACACAAGCAAACATTTGAATGAATAATGAATATTTCATGATTACTAATGAATAATGTATACTTTATGATTCCTACTCTATTTACATTCATTTTAATGATTATGATTAATTCATATTCAGTAAAATTGATCAATCAAGATCGATCCTACTCGTTGCAGCTCTCTGATTAGCATCCAAAATATTCTGTCCAGTCTACGTATGTTCCCTCTTGGCCAAAAATTAGATCTGTTTAAGATTTTCCCGATTTTTCCGGTGAAATTTTCAAAAATTTTATATTTGTTGTGGATATGGCAATACCAATACACACTCTGTTAAATTTTTAGTGCGATTCATCACAATGGAAAAAACGTGACGATTTCTTAATATTTCACTCTAAATTAATGCTACACCCTCGCCCCAAAAAACACTTGTATTTATAGCTGTTAAATTAAAATGATTTTTTTATCTTTATATGTATATATAAATGGCTAGACCGATTTTGATAAAAAAAACTATTTGTTGAACTTATGGGGTCACGTAGATGGGTCTTAGCAACAGTTGGTCCCGCTAGATGGCGCTGTGTCGAGATCTAGACAGTTTTTTTAATCAATCTTTTAATATATTTTTATATAGCGCAAAATATATTGAATCGATTTTAATAATGAATGATTATGAATAGAGTTGCATACTTATTTTCTTTATTTTTTAAAGATAAAATACTTTTTTTTAGAATTAAGTGTTTCAAATTTTTTCCAAAGCCAAGCAGGGAAACGTTTGTACGTTTTCATGCTATTCTTCTTCTTGAGTTTCGTGTTGTTTTTGTATTTATTCCTTCCTTTTATGTGTACGCATAAGACTATTGCCTATATAGTGAGCGCTATGAATACAAGGCACTGCCACTGACCGTTTTTACCGTCAAAATTTAGTTTTTGACTTTACAAAAATATTAGTTTAGTAAAGATCGCACAAGTATTGAAAATTTATAAATTAGTGTTATGAAGTCAATTGGTTGCGGTTAAATTGTTTTTATTTGTCAATGAATGTTTTTTACTAAACTTACATTTTTATTACGTCACAAACACGTAACTGGCGTAATTGGCGCATAGCTTGTATTCTTGAATCATAGTCTGTGCTTACACCTATGATGACGACAGATTCTCTATCTCTCTCAATTTCGGCTGTTGATTAGAGAAGTGGGGAGGGTTGCGGTCAAACACTTTCAATATCCAAATTTCGATAGCACAAAAAAGAAAAAAGGTACCGCTGCTAGTGATCCAATTCGGATGCTTCCGACAAATGTGCTGCGTAACTGAGGGACTAGACTAGTTTGCATACATACAGACAGACAGACTGACATGGCTAGATCAACTTCGTGAAGAGTACAAAAATAAAAAAAAAATATGTATGCTATTATCCTGACACCTCAATTATTTACACTTCACACTCAGGGTCTTCGATGACTCCTCCTTTTTTGCAGTACAGACTTCATGATAATCTTATAATACTATTCACTACGTAGAGTATAAAAAAAAACAATTGAACATCGAAGACACGTGTACTGGGAAATATAAATTGACTGTTTTAGTTCGTAGATATTTAAAAATCTTTTATTGTCTGTGTATATCCGCAGAACTAATACTCCCCAAATGTTTTCTTTGGGGTTTGAAAGATCCTTAAAAAGCTGGAAAATCAAGTGCAAATTCAATCAGGACAACGCAGCTATATAACTGTCGAAAAGTTCTCGATGCACCTCCACAAAGCCAAAATTTGAACGCTTTAGAAAATTTGTGGGCTCATTGTTATTATCATATACTGTGATTTGAATTGTGCTTCAAAACCTTTGTCGCACTAATAATAGCATATTGATCTGTTAATTTATCTGTCCTGAAGGACAATGACTACATATCGTACCTTAACAACAAAACGGGCATAACTCAAAAAAACACGAATTTTGGGTTGCATGTTGCAGAATTAATCGTTATATCATGTTTTATATTGTGTTAAAATTTGATGTTAATAGCTTAAATACTCTCCGCGTGCAAAGAAAATATTTCTTCGACAATTAGCCAATTAGTAAGTAAATTGAAAACTTTAAATAAATACGTTTTTTTCGAAATACTGTTTTTTTTGTAACCCTTTGGTTGTTATGGCGCGATATATTTAAAAGTATTATTATATCAAAACCCTGGATTACAACCTTCAATCCAAAAAACTAAAATGACAAAATTAAAGGGAACTTTTTTAAATACAATGCAGGGGAATTTATAGTAATTAATAGAAAAGACTTTGAAAATGTATCACCGTTCCTCATCAGAAAAGTGATTGACAACACTTGTGTTGGAGAAATTAATACAAGCAAAAAGCATGTCTCGTTATCGCGTCTTTCACGACTTATATAAAAAAAACTCTTCATCGATCGCCCATTTCAGAGCAGAAGACTCAACATCAACGAATTGAGCTTGCAGTGAGTACAAAAATAAGATTGAGGTTGTCTTTAAATACAACATAGTACGAGCTTAAAAGCTGGACGATACTTTTCGTCGATTTTAGGATATAGAGAAGTTTAACACAGCTAACATTAAATACTAAACAAGAAGAAGTAAAGAACACTTTGTTAAATAATAGTCCAGGACGGGTAGAAGTTCGTCTAGCGTTCAAGCGATTACCGAACTTAGCGATTCCCTCGAGAATAAGTTACTAGCTGTCCCGGCGCGCGTTGCTACGCCCTCGTTCCAAAAAAAGAAACCACGTGTTACATACACCCCTGCTCAAAATAATAGTTACGCAGCAAACTTTCAACTTTAACTTATCAAATAATGGTTTTATTCAATATTTTAATAAAAAAAACATAATTCATTGGATATATATGAGTGAAAAATAAAAAAAAACCTTAGTATTAGATAAAGTATAAAAAGGAATCTAAGACCAATACACATTTTAAATATTTTTGAACCACTTAACTAATATCCTGTGTATCTGCCACCATTTTGAATTACCTTCGCTACTCTCCTAGGCATACTATTAATCAAAGTCCAACAGGAGTGTCATACCATATTTTTTAAACATACTCCCATAATGGTCCTTTATTAGTGAATGTTTCTCTCGACAATTTCTTTTTTAAGTTTTCCCACAGATTTTCTATTGGATTAAGATCCGGGGATTGATTTGGCCACTCTAAAACATTGACATTATTGTCTTTACTTTAATTCTCTACTTTTTCTCACCCTCAGCCCCAACTCAGTTTTTGTCTTTTCTAGCAAAACTAAACCTCACACTCAATTTTTTTTTTTTTTTGGCACTGTTCAGACTGATGTTATTTATCTGTAATTTTAGGTATAAGTCTGTTAAGTTGTTAATGTTATGTAAATGTTCTATGTTATATTTAAAGGCTTCAGTTATTAGTGTAAGTAAGCATAAGTGATTGTATTTTAGTTTTAAGTTTTTTCGTCTGCAATAAATGGTGCAGCAAAATAGAAGCTTGTGGACTCAACAACCGTGTTAAGACAGAAATGAACTGTTCTTTGGTGGATTGGCAATGGGTCAAACCATTAGCATGGATCGAAGTGGATCATTGGGCGTCTGGCATTGGAGTGATACGATTATCACAGCATTCACAGCTTTGCAATCAACTCGCAACTCAAAGCTATCATCGGAACATTGAGCGGATCTACATCAACCAGTAAGTCAGCAACAGTGGAATACTAATCGGCAACATACACACAGGAACATTGGATACGACAGAAGGAGTTCTGGTTTGTTAGCATGGAAGTGGATCAGCATCTTAAACTGCATGTATTAAATGAAATTTTGTGCTGTGAAAAAAAAACGAACTAAATTGTGCATCATAACATAAAAACGGAAACTTTCGGTACATTGAAATAGCTAACATAACTAACTTTATTATTGTTTTCTTCCATTTCACTATATTCGCTGCACTTTAGGTTTGTTATCATAACAGTTTTAGCACTCTCAGCTAATTATGCATTACTTTCGGGCTGTTAGCATTATTGCATATCAATTTTCGTTACCCTTTGTACTCTTGTTCGTTATCGCTCTTTCGTTTACTGGCTTGTTTTCGCTCTTTGTTTGAGTTATTCTTGTTTGATCGCATCTTGAGTTTTTTTTGTAATCAACAGTTGTGAACAGAATTTGATTTTGAGTGATTTTATTAAAAGAATTAATTGCTCGATACTATTTTTTTAAAATGGGGAATATATTTACTTTAAATTTTGATAAAAAATTGAATTTATTGGAGCAGCAACGATTTACTAAGATTAAAAATATTTTGAAAATTAAGGAACATGTGAAGATTAATATTAACCAAATAAACGATTTAGAAGGCAATGAAAAAAATTAGAGATTTATGTGAAATGCAAACAACAATTGAAAAATTTGATCCTAATGATGAGCAACGGACAGAAATTGAAATTGCGTATATGAGTACAATGTCTCATATACGTCAACTTAACAATCAACATAAAAGAAGTGTTTTGGATGAGACCACATTATTAAACTCAACAATTGCAAATTCGCACCAGAATCGTTTGCCTCACAGTGACTACAAGATTTTCAAAGCAGCATTCACACACAGGGTGCATAAAGATTTATAATTTTCAACGAACGAAGACATTCCTTGGTTTGAAATCAACTCTTCTCTCATTCAAAAGAAGTGGTTATGAACGCAATGTTAATTCATCTAATTATATTAAAGGTTGATGGAGAAACACGAAACAGACATATGACAAAACGCTGGACTTCGATAATTTATCGTCTTGGGACGAATGTTATAAAACTTTACATCGACATTGTCAATATCTGGAAAACAATGGGAAACATATTTTTGAAAATTCAAAATTGGAAAAGCAGAAGGATGAAAATATGCACGTGTTCATGGCAGCACATAACAATAACTGTCCAAAATGTAATTCATCGAATCATTTACTAGGTGTATGTCCTATTTATATTAAGCTAAGCATTCACGATCGGTTCCAGTTTGTCAGAACTTCATCGCTATGTATTAATTGTTTACATTTGGGTCATATGGCACCTCAATGCTCATCAAAATCTGGATGTCGTACATGTAATGGATTACATCTTATCTTGCAGAGATCGCCTATTTCAAATCAGGCGAGAACTACAGAACTAAGATATCTCAAATAAAAATTGGACTGTAACACATCATGCAGTTTCAATGATTTCGCAGCAGTGGTCTTTATACAAGACAATTTTGAAGTGTATCAACCAGCACGCGCGTTATTACATTCTGGGTCTGAATTCAATTTCATAACTAAGCAGTTGGCAAAACGCTTACAACTGAACTTTATGCATCAACAGTGGGAAATTTCGGGCACAGCAAATTTACGAACACAGATAAAATTTACTATCAACACAAAGTTAAAATCAAGAACATCGGCTGATGAGTGGAGTTTAAATATCGCTATCAACCTGAACAATTGTATGGATATTTCAAATTAGAACATACCAAATGATATCGACTTAGCTGACCCATATTTCTATAAACCACATAAAATAGATTTTGAAGTAATTGTGCTAATGATAAATTAAGACTTTTTCAGTTGAATACAGTAACATATGAAAAGCCATTTTTAGCAATTCGGAGTTTGCAGTTTATTGCTGATCAATATCAAAATGAATTCCCAGCCGGAGCTGCTGTTGTACGCGAAGACATGTATGTTGATGATATTCTTACGGGTGCAGATAGTATAGAGTAGCTACAGCATGAAAAGCCGGAAGTCTCAAATTTTTTAACTTAAAGCTGGGTTGGAACTTGCAAAATTCAACGTCAGCAATTCCGCGAAATTGGTAGATAATATACGCTTTACAGTGAATGAATCAGGTTTCGTTGCCACGTCTAGAGTTGTGTGCTACATATTTGTTATTTCAAGCATGGCAAAAAATTAGACATAAACATACCACATAGACTAACACAGTTTACTTCTGGAGAGATTCGAAAGTCATGTTGCAGTGGCTGAAAATGCATTCATCACAACTTAATAGTTTTGTAGCGAATCGGAAATGCAGTCTAATTCAAGAGATGTTAGATGGCAGCATATTTAAAGATCTTACAAATACAATATGGTTTAATAGACCAGAATTTTTAAAATTGGATGAGTTGAATCTATCGTAAATATGAAGATTAGCGATGTAGAGTTAGAGGGTCGTAAAGGGAATACAAGACATGTTAGATGGCAGCATATTTCTGGAAAAAACAATCCAGCTAACATCGTGTCTCGTGGTTGTCAGGCAAAAAATCTTATAAATGCAATATGGTTTAATGGACCAGAATTTTTGAAATTGGTTAAGTTGAATTTCTCGTAAGTGCGAAGATTAGCGATGTAAAGTTAGAAGGTAAAGCGATAGTTATGAAATGTAGCGATAGTGGCACGGTTGGAACCATGATTGATCAGATAATCAATCGATTTTCACCATATCGTCGTATTTTGCGTGTCAAGTCCTATGTATTAAGAGCATGTAATAGAACTCCAGTTGATAAGGGTTTAGTTGCTGCAGAGGTGTTGCACATTCCAGCTAACGAATTGCAACAGACATTTCTTTATAAGGTATCAAATATCTTATATAGTATCAGTTTATGCACAAGAAATTAAATTATTAAAGGAGAAGAAAGTATTGAAACAAAATTACAAAATCAAACTATTATGTTGTTGAGAGTAGGAGGACGATTGACTTATGCTTTCATTATGATGCAAAGTTTCCTTTACTCATACCAAAGACACATGAGGTTTACTTTAAAATTTATTCAACATCTTCATTTGGACCAAAGGCGTTGATTGGATTACTTCGGTTACAAATATGGATAGTAAATGCTCGAGAAGTTGTGAGGAAGGTAGTTGGACATTGTACCCATTGCTATCACTACAGACCTCGACTACTTCAGCAAGTAATGTGTTAATTTCCAAGTGACAGATTTTTGGCACACCGACTTTTCTTAGTGGTTGGTATAGATCCATTTTTAATATCGTATCGGATTCGTATCAAAGTTCCTTATAAAACAAACTTAGCAGTTTTCATTTGTTTCTCGTCGAAAGCTGTTCATGTAGAGCTAATATTGGATTTATCAACTAATGTTTTTATTGTATGTTTGAAGCGCTCCATTACTCTGCGAGCACACAGCGGATTTACTGTGACAACGCAACGAACTTTGTTGGGGTTCACTCACAGCTCAGAGAATTAAAACAATAGTTTTTTGATCACAAAACAATCAGCAGTTGCAAGACTTCAGCTCATAGATTGGATTCAACTTTAAATGTATACATCCACGGGTACCTCATTTTGGTGGCTTGGGAAGCAGCCGTAATCGATGAAAAGTCTACTAGGTCAAGAATATGGGCAATTCAATTCTTATGTTGCAGAAGCGATGCTAAACTCAAGACCGCTGGTTCCATTATCGGAGGACCCCAATGATAGTGAAGCTTTGACACCAGCACATTTGATAATTGGTTCATCACTGAAGACAATACCTGAACCATTGGTGACTGATTCAAAGATATCGCAGTTGGCGCGATGGCAGCACATCACTTACCTAAAACAAAGGTTTTGGGAATTATGGAGAAGGGATTTTATACACACTTTGCAAATTCGTTTAAAGTGGCTTAAACCAGCAATTATTCAGACAGGTCAAATGGCCAGTATTGCTTGTTGGGACGAATAATAAATACTATCCCAGGTACTGATGGATATAGTCGAGTAGTGGAAATTATTACAAAGAAGAGTCAAATGCGAAGGCCGATACACAAGGTTGCTTCACTTCCAACTCGATAATTTTGAAAGCATCTGAGTACTTTCAACCTTTTATCTGTAATTTAAGGTATAAGTCTGATAAGTTGTTAATGTTATGTAAATGTTCTATGTTATATTTAAAAGCTTCAGTTATTAGTGTAAGTAAGCATAAGTGATTGTATTTTAGTTTTAAGTTTTTTAGTCAGCAATAAATAGTAAATTAAAATAGAAGCTTGTGGACTTAACACACACCAAAGGAACTTTTTTTTTGGCTATTTGTCCTGGTAGCTTGGCTACATGTAACCGTCTGCGAACCATTTGGACACTAACTACGTTTCCAATTTCGACTGCTATTACCTTTGACGATTTAAATGGGTCCGTTTTACAAATAATTACAATGTGACGACCGATATTTACGTTAGTTTTTTGGCCTTCCTTGGGTCTTCTTTTGGGGGTTTCGCTTTAATGCATTTCTAACAAAATTATGGGTTCTCCCCATCAATTCACCAATGTCACGAAGTGGTTTTCATTCGTGGCTTCTTCTTCAGTGCAGTCTGACTGACTTGAGGCCCATTATTAATCAAAGTTCACTATTTTAAAGTTAATTAAAAAAAAATTTACCGCTGTTTGATTAACAATTGTAAAAACTCAACAAAATATGCTTTAAAACCAAACAACTTTAGTAGAACAAAAAGTCCTTCAGTTTCACTTTTTATGAACTTGATGTATACAACAAAAGTTTCAGCTAAATCATCCAAAGCGCTTTATCAGTGAACATCATATACAGAAACAAAAAAACGAAGAGCGCAATACTCTGTGCGTACTCAAAGATGAAATATATAGCAATAACAACAGCCAAAGCATAGCAATGAATGAGCTTGCTTGGTTTTGCAGTGATCTTCAAAAAGCTTAATATGAAAAATAGTATATTAAAATTTAAAAAATGCAAAAAATAAAAAAGCAACTTTATTCATTCAAAAAAAAAAAAAAAAAAAAAAAATTATTAAAATCGGCTTAAAATAGCGTGCGCTAGAAAATACCTAGATCTCGAAAACAGCGTCATCTACCGAGTCCAACTATTACTAAGACACATCTAGGTGACCCCATAAATAAAACAAAAAGAAAAATGGTTACAAAAATCCGTACACTCGAACTTAATATATAAAGAAGAAGATAAAAAATGATTAGATATAAATATAACTTTGAAACAATTATATAAAAATTTATGGAAGAATACCTGCATGACTTGAAACTTGGAATAAACTGCGATGTCACCAAGCCGCATTACATAATACCACATCATTATGTTTTGCGCCCTCAAAGTACTACAAACAAGCTGTGGGTAGTATTTGATGAATCAACCATGACCTCATCAAATCAATCACTGAATAATCTGTTAATGGTCGCAGCTCAATTGTTTCGTAGCAAATAGGATATACAACCTAATTCTGCATATACCTAGCAAAGACAATCAAGCGGATATAGTGTCTCGTGACTGTCAAGCCAGGGATTTAGTGAATACAATTTGGTTCAAGAGACCAGAATCAGATCTTTCTTGGGATAGTTTTAGAGTTTAAGCGATGAAGAAAGAAACGAAAAATGATATTTGTCAAATGTAGCGATAATGACACCTTTGTAAATATTATTGATCAGATTGTCAATCGATTGTCATCATATCGACATACCTTATGTGTTACGCACATGTAAGAGAATTCCGAATCAAAAGGGGTTTCTTGCCAATGAATTAAAGCGAACTTTTCTTTTTATTGTATTATCAGTGTACCACTGTATGTGTGTGTCTTTTGAACGCAGGAAAAGTTTTCAAACCGGAACTTCAGAAACTAGCACCATTCTTAATTCATGTACTTTTAACTGGCCGAGCTTTTCAAGTACTGAGGTTAGGAGGACGATTAACTCAAGTGCCTATGAATTATGAAATAAATATTTCCGCTTCTACTACCACAGACATATCAATTTACGTGGAAATTTTTTGAGCACTTACATCGAACCCACTTGCATGCTGGTCAAAAGGCAATTGGAATTCTTCTTTTGTACATACACTGAAATATCATCTCTTCCAAAATAAACAAAATTCAAAATTTTTTACGTTACCGGCTACTATATATACATTTAACACATTAATTGCTTACATCATAACTACAAGTTGCCACTCTGGCGCAATACCGCAAACCACTGAAAAATTATAAACACAAACAAAATATCCATGCATTAATAATTTACACATGACAAAGATCATATTCCCGCCTTGTTTTTATCTAATTCCTACGGCTTCGTCTGGGGCACAATAGCCACACTGTCAACAAATATTCCCCACCAATTTGTCAATATGTAATATTTTTTAACTCCATCCCACATTTTAAATATCCTACATTGCATCTCCAAACATGCAAATATCTGCAACCCAATCCAATAGAACGCTTTGACCAACATTATCCGCAAAATATATCTTGAATAAAAACTTTTTTAAACTTAAATAATCTATACCTCCTGATTTAATTATTTTGTGAAGAATCCAATAAACAAACATATGTATATATTTATAGCAATATTATTGATAATGTAAGTATATACTATAGGTATGAAAATAAACAAGCATTAGGCCTTAGTTGTTAGTGCTTCCAAGTTAAGTGTAATTTTAATATTGCGCTGTAACTTAGTAAATTATTGTTCACATTAACATTATGTGCCTTGTGTCCCGTCAAATCTGAAAGTCACACAAAAGATTCATCACTTACTTTATTATCCTTGTATAATGCATCCAAATGTTGTTCTGCTTCCAGCTCAGTTTTTATATTCATAATTGGTCCATGATATTCTTCATCACGTCGACAAGCTGTTTCATGTAATACTTCTTGAGCCAAATTTGTCAACTGGTCCTTAAGGGAGTTCAAACTATTATTAAGCCACGACATATTTTTATCTTGAATGAAGATTCAAAAGAAAAATTAACAGTATCAAACATAAGAGAAATCAAATAATGGTAGAAATCATTGACAACTTGGCAACATTTTTTGCTCGTTTCAGCTGCTTTTGTTATTGTTTCTTCTTCTTGCGTTGAAAAAATTGTAATTCACTCTGACACCTACACTTAATTAAGAGCCCTTGTCGTGGTTAAAAAAAAATTTCAATTTGCTTGAAGATAAAAACTGTAAAGTACTTCATTCGTTTCTTGTCTTGATGGAAGAAAATCAAAACGTTCCTGGTACTTCTTCAAGCATTGTGTAATAGGCACATACATATATATTTAACTAATACCCCAATTCTACCGACTGAATCACGATGAATCACTTTTGCGTTCAGACAGGACGTTTGAATCATGAACAGCTTTTTTTGTTTTGGGTATACATTCAAATGGTTGATTAAATTCAGACGTAAAATTTATGAAATATACATGACATGCAAATAGTTGTTGCAGCTCTCTTTTCACCCCTGCTAAGTATTTTAGCAAAATACATTTTAACAAAAAATTTAGAATTTCAAATTTGCCTAGCTTGTTTATTTATTGTTTTGGGCCATCATCAGCTGATATAGATTGATACTATGATTTGACCATATTGGACCCTTTTAACTTCTTTTAACTTGTTAGAAGGCAATGCGCTTTATTGTTACAAAATACAATTTTGAGGGTGAAAAAATATTCAAAATTTTAATCAAACAGACATTATGAATAGTGCTTACTTCAAAGTTGTATTCAATAAAATAGTTAGGGTAATCAAGGATTTTGTTAAAAGTCTTAAACGTCGAAAATTTTTGAGAAATCTATATCGTCGAAATGTTCTCAAAAAAAAAGTTTATAACACCAAGTAAATTTGACACACGATTGAGTGTCGAAACCATGTTGATTGCTGCCAACCTTGTGTATTTATTATGTTTGGTAGCACCTCCCAATCATGTCGCACCCTAACTACAAAATAGTGATAACTCAAAAAACAGCATTTCGAGAAAATCGCTTTTAAATTTTTCAATTTACTCACAAATTGGCTAACTATAGAAGAAACATTCTCTTGTCAAGCAGGGAGTATGTAAGATGTTAATATGCAATTTTTACACAATATAAAACATGATATAACGAATAATTCTACGTGTCGTAATTGTGTTTTTGAGTTATAATCCGTTTGTAGTTAGGGCGATTCTGATTTCCTTTTACGAAGTTCTTGTTAAACAATTTATTAAAATACGACGTTTAATACAATTCATGAACCCCTAAAGCGAGGCACACATTATGCGTACTGGAGTTGTGATTACAATGATTACAAAAAAGGTACGTTTAAAGTATATACTCTAAAATATATATGTATGTACTTATTTGTGATGAAAAGTATTAATCGTATTTGGCTTATTCAGCATAAATAGTAATTATATTAACTTTTTTATGTACTTCTTCGAAAAGAATTATGTACATACCAAAAAAGGTACATACATTTTTTCTCCAGTACATAAAAAAAATTAGGTACACCACTCCGGTGTTTCATGGAAATCACCAACGGTTTTTTTCGAACTCGCCAAAATAAATCATCCCTCACTAGAGATTTTATTTTGCGAACATAGATGTTCTGATTGGCAAACATGCCATTTATAAAAAACAAAGTAATTTTATAAATACATTATACAAAGATAAATGACACTAGCAACGGTTATTGTGCTTATTATTTGCATTTGTAAAAAAAATAATCAAAAAATTATTCTTACATTTCTTCTGTTCTCTTGTTTTATTTACTTTCTTCTTCTTGTTTTCTTGCATCCACAAGAATGAACACAAATTGCAAACATGTTAATATTAAAACTTTTGGTTAAATTAATCACGTTCTACACATTTTTAAATATTTTTTAAATTAAATTTGAAAAATCACACATTTATTAATACTATATTTTAACATATCAACAATTCTACTAATCTGCTGGTCCGTTTGTTGCTTGTTTCTTTTTGTTGATATTTCAAAGACAGTTTTGTAAAATGCAAATTTTCCCAAACACAACAGAAATATTGAATTCTTTAAATGCAGATAACAGTGGAAAGCAATTAATTACAATTGTTGGTACTTTTTTAATATAATAATTTTACATTAGGGGGAATTTAACCGGGTCCAAAAAAAATAAAAGAAGCGATGTCAATTCGCCAGAAAGCGATTTCTATAACACAGTGATTTGGAATTGAATTGAAATAGAGCAGAGAGCTGCAACTAGTATTAAATTTTCACACTCGAACATTGACTTGTATGTATTATTATTTTGCTACATTGTTAAATTGAAAAGAAGCGATCGATTGAGCATGAGCTCAAAAAGAACATCCAGTTCGAACCGCATGATAGAAAATTGCATAATTACGGGAAATGACTCTTTATCTCCTACCACACCGTCATCTACTTCGAAACCGAATTTTTCTTTTGATTGTAACTCAGATCAAAGTAATTTTCATTCAAGTTATCAAGTTTCATCTCCTTATAAAAATAGCGATGTATTCTTTTTCTCAAATTTAAAAAACCAATCTGCTTCAAAAAAATTTAGATAACCTTGAAGACCAAGTGGAAAGATATTGCAGAAAAAGTAAATATGTTTGAAAATTTTAATTTTATTGAGTGGTGGATGAATAGTCAAAACAAATATCCTTATTTTTTACGCTAGCAATGGAAATTTACTTTATACCAGCTAGCTGAGAGCAGCAGCATAAATGCACTATTAGAATTAAGTCAATCAGAATCCAGCCAAAGGAATGTATGAAACTTTAGTTCCTTTATTTTCCAAATACTTTAGCAATAACATTAACGAATAAATAATTCTGTAAATTCTGTGCTGTAAATAGCAGCGCAACATATATATAATCTAGTAAAGTTGCAAAACTATTCGATAGTTTCGATAGTCTAGGTTTTAACTATCGATAGTATCGGATATCAGTTTGAAGGTAGAGCTATCTTAAAATTAATTCGCAATATCCCTATTTTTATAAGATATTTCATAATATAGATGAAATTATAAGGAGTTTTACTAAACATCCTTTTTGCTTCTGTCGAGGTAGCTGGAATACAAATACATGTCTTTATCGCCATCATATCATTTGAATTACTCTGAAAAGTATAAATGTTATGAGTTACAAAAAAAACTTAAATAACATTGATTACCTGCCAATACTCTAATGGATCACTATCTTATCTATTCGACTTCACTTTCCCAGATACTCTTTCGTGAAGAAATATTCTCTGCAGAGTGATTCGTATCGACTAAAAGCTTATGAGTACACAATAAAGCAGAGCGTACGATGAATTCATCACTAATCATCACCCCTCGCTATGTCGCGATATTCAACAGTCCGTGCTTATCGCACAGTGCTTAACCTTGTTAAGAGTAGCTTGTAAGTTCTTTTAAGTTTGTTGTATGTATTCTTCATATGAATACCCTGAAGAGAAGTGCGTGATGGTAGCACATAAAGTGGATCTAGACATTTGATTAACTCCCGAAATCGTTTGTCTTCTATTAGCGAAAGTGCTTTACAGCTTTGTCCAAAATTTGTTTACGTGCTGGCGTGGAGCCGTAGGGGTGCAACGTTATAAAAAATGATTCGATATTATTCCCTGGCGTGGGCATTTAACGGTACGCACGCTTAAGATGATCCAAAAGGTTTAAGGTGTTGCCGCTTGTTTTGTATGTTTTGCCACATGAACGACAATTATTTAGCTTACTTTCCGTCTTTGGTTTTTTGGAAAAAGTTCCAAGCCTCTGAAGTCGTTTTCCCTCCTCTTTTCGTTGGATTATTACCCTCCAATTCGTCGGTATCACTACCGCTACTAATATTATTAGCATTGTCATATGAGCATGAGTGATAGTCACCTTTTAATTTAGTGGGAAACGGAAAGGGAGGTCAAGCGGGTGCTCTCTTCGTAGCATTCTGGTTTGAATGCTGTTGTCGAGCAGGCCCAAAGCCAGCGAGTTGGGGTGATTCTCCAGTCTAATCGTATGCAGCTCACTATACTATCGTATTTCTTCATTGATCATTGGCACCTGAAGGTCTTTCACTTAATATGCTACTGCCAGTTGAGCGTTCTGTTCAGAGTAAGACCGAGATACTTATCATTAGGTTTAATGGGGACATATTCGCCGTTTACCGCAACTGGAGGACAAGTGGCACGCCTAAGGGTAAAGGTCGTGTGGGCCGATTTATCAGTATTTACTGCGATGTTCCACCTAGCTACCTGCTGTCGCCGCAGCAAACACGAGGCGAGGTGGGGATCCGATGTAGATGCTAGAAACGCACTATCGTCTGCATATGTTGCAACCAGCAAGTGTTCATCACCATGAACGGAAAGATCCGCCGTATAGAGTGTGTACAGGATAGGGCCCAATACACTACCTTCAGGAACTCCCGCTGCGATGCGCATTATGCCGTAACAAGCATCGTTGTGTCGTACATAGAAGGTCCTATCTTTTAGGTAAGACTTTAGAAACAGGTAATATGGCGTTGGCAGAATATTTTTTAGCTTGATGAGCGGACCAGGGCGCCAAACCTTATCGAATGCTTGCCTAATGTTTAGGAATACAGCTGAGTGTCTATGATGCGATGTATTACACGGTGACACTGTTCTAGAGTCCCATGTCTGGACCTGAAACCAAACTGGTGCTCAGGAATCAGAAAATCTTCGTCCAGTAGTCGTAGCAATCTACGCAAAAATAGTTTTTCTAGCATTTTGGAGAAAACTGCAAGCAAGCTGATCGGACGAAGCGATTCAGGCAGGTGTTCAGGTTTACTCGGCTTAGCGATCATGATAATCTTAGCACACTTCCATTGAGAGGGGAAATGGCAGAGCCTCAATATAGCATTGAATATTGTAGTTATGCGTGGAAGTACCTGGTTCGATAACATCTGTATAGCTCGTGTATTAATCCTGTCATAGCCAGGGGACTTGGAAGCCTTAAGGGACTTCACTTCTTCTTTGACCTCGTCGCTGAGTATTTCGCGGATGGGGTGATCCACGGGGCAATGTGAATCAATGAAATAATTGGTTCTGCTCACGTCATCAGAGCAACAGACGTCGTGCTGAGTAAAGACATTCTCTGAATGTTTCGCGTGAGATTTTCAATGCATCCTGTGTTAAGCTGGCTGGTTAAATCCGAATGAATGCAATTAATCCAGGAACGTTATTGGTTAAAATTTGTTGACTTTCGTGTAATCCTAGATGTCCGGTTCAGAACTCTTACACATTTGTGTTGAGCGTGATAGCGTTGTGATCAGAGCAGAGATCAGCATAAGGTGCAATAGACACTTTGGCTGCATCAATGCCTTTAGTGAGAGTGATGTCCAGAACGTCTGGCAGCCTCCGTATATCGGTGTGCAATTAAGAAGTGCTCTTCCTTTTGGATTGCACAGTCTAAAGCCCCACCATGTGTGTTTTGCGTTGAAGACACCAGAGGCAATAAATTTACTCCCAAGATCATTGAATACCTGCTGAAACTTTGCTTCTGAGACAACGTTTCCTGGAGGTACATACACTGCCGCTAAGATTATGTCACCTAGTGCACGATTTATTTTTACAATGACAGACTGGATCCAATCGAGTGTAAGTGGCGCTTGGTCGGTAAACTTTAACCGTGAGTTATTTGCTAATGCTGCACAGCCGTACCCACTTATCTTGAAGTAGGTGAGTGCGTAAAAATGAGTTTCTGAAACAAAAAGGATATTAATATTATTGGTTTTTAGATAATACTCAATGATTGGCTTATTTGAGCATAAGCCGTTAGCATTCCAGATTGACGTCCGGGGTCTATTTGCATAGATTTGCAAACACCTTTAAAATTGCTTTGCTGATCTGAGAAGAGATCTGGGCTTCAAATGGAGCCATCATGGGATGCATCACTTTCTCAATTCGTTTCATGATTGATTCCTCCAAAAATTTTGCAGCTGTATCATCTGTCTGATTAGTAGTTTGATAATTTAATTGATTTGATTGAATGGTTTCTGTGCATTTTACTGCATTTGCGTAGCGCAACAGTAGGCACATCTTGCCGGAGCATCCATAGTTTTCTTGCAGTCAGCAGTCTTATGAAAATCTCCGAATTTGACACAACGGAAGGGCTTGTAACAGAAGCGTTGTGTGTGGCAAAACTCTTGACAGCGATGACACTGTACTAAGTCATCAGTTTGATGCTTGGAGGCTCCATTGTAACAATCGCATTACATAATCGCTTGACATCAAATATGGCCTTATTGTTCTTTGCCGGATCCGGGATCGAGAAAGAAGATTGATATTGGCATCTTTGTATTTTGCTTTTTGGCATTGATTACGTACCTGAGTGCCCAATTACTGCCAGTTAAGCCTTAATGTATTTGGTGAGCCTCTTAATAATGCGGGACTTACAAGAGATGGCGCTACTCATGCTATAAGCATCTGGCAAGGTTGTGCTATACTCCATTTGAAAAATACATTTGACAGCTTCAATTTCCAGTATGTAACATTTGCTTGAAGTGTGCTTTGCTTGAACATGTTTTTTTTTCTCTCAATATGTCTAATTTCGTACCAACAAAACAACATTTGCGGGAAGTTCTCGTTTACTTCTTTAATTTGAAAAAAGTACAGCTGCAGCCCATCGATTGCCTTCCGAAGCATATCCGGAGTATGCTCTGTCGATTTCACAGTGCGAGAGATGGTTTGTACGCTTTAGAAGTGGTGATTTTGACGTGGAAGACAAGGAGTGGTCCGGTCAACCGAAAAAGTTTGAAGATGCCGAGTTGGAGGCATTACTCGATGAAGACTCATGTCAAACGCAAGAAGAGCTTGCTAAATCATTGGGAGTAACACGCCAAGCCATTTCGCATCGTTTACAACAATTGGGATTGATCCAAAAGCTAGGAAATTGGGTCCCATATGAATTGAAGCCGAGATACGTTGAAAGACGTTTTTTCACGTAGGAAAACTACTTCAGCGACAGAAAAGAAAGTTTTTTTTGCATCGTATTTTTACTGGCGATGAAAAGTGGATCCATTACGACAATTCCAATCGAAAAAAATCATATGGTTACCCCGCCAGGCCTCCTCATCGACAGCCAAGTCAAATATTCATGGTGCCAAGCTAATGCTCTGTATATGGTGGGACCAGCTGGGTGTGTTGTACTATGAGCTGTTGCAACCGAATGAAACGATCACGGGAGAGGTCTACCGATGACAGTTGATGCGTTTGAGCAGAGCATTGCCAGAAAAACGGCCACAATACATTGTATATTTAAGTTTTTTTTCAGTGCATATAAAAAATTTTTCGTTTCTATGTATTGTAGTTTTCTTGTACATTTGTTCTTCCATTAGTAATGTTTAGACACCTCGGACTTAGATCATTCAGCATACAAGCACTATTAGTCCCTGAACAAAGTAAACATATCGATGGTGTTCGACCGCGAGCATACCATTCTAACTATTGCATGCTCGATCATATAATTTTCGTTTCGTGTGCGTACTCGATCGAAGCTAGCTGTTTCTGAGCCTGCGTTGATTTGAAAAATTTTTTAGCAAAAGTGATCATATTCGTTGCAGCTCTCTGAAGCAAAAACATCACACCTGAATGTATTGCTTCTTTCACACCGAGCTCAATCTGAAGCTATTCAACGTGAATCGGTTGGGCTTACACCGTCGATTCAGATTCAGAAACAGCTGTTTTTTGTTTTGGTTATACAAATTGAATTTATTATTGTTCAAAGTAATGAACTGTTTATTCTGAAGACAGATTACTAACTAATTTTATAATTTTAATTTGTTCTTAATGTTACCTTGCTTTAGACTTTAGCCGCTCACACCAATCATACGTTGATTTCTTCAGAATTAGCCCGGATTCAATGTGAGCTAAATAGAAATAGTGTCAAAATAATTTCGGTGCGCGTGTGATCAAATTTGTTGTAAACTCCTCCCCACTTAAAAACGATTGTCCACAATCGTTAACTTCCATTCGAAGTAGGGAATGTCACTCAACATTGCACTCGAGCTGAAGACTGGATTTTCAAATCTATTATGTGTGTGAGGTTTAGTCTTAATTTCGGTGCTTTCGGGGCTTGTGACCGTGACCTTCTGCGTAAATCTGCGATGTCACACTAGTAAGATTACGACGATCAAAGTCAATACGATCGTTTCTAATGATGCTCCGCTCGTCACTGTACCAACTCTTAGAGCTCGAGAGCTTCCATTTCTTTTTGTGGGTTGCAGCACTGCAGAGATCAAGTTGTAGGTAGGTGCTTCCACGTTTCGTAACACTTGGTCGTGTATAGAAAGTGTGGAGTTATTATATTTAATGAAGAAAGTACTAGCCAGTGTGGTTCTCCTCATCTGCTGTGACGGTTTCATTGAAGTCTTGAAGCAGGAAAATTCCCGGTTGTATTTCTTCGACGGCTGGTATGTATTGGCTATTGGTGTAAACGTAAGCTGATTTTATTCCTTTTAAAATATTTGATATACATTGTTCGTTATTACAAATTCTTAAACTAGTATACCATTTTCAATCACTTTCTATTTCATATATTTTATTCGCATGTTTTATTTTTATGACATAAATTGTCGTGGAATTATTATAAATTACATTTATTTTTGCGTATTCCACTGCTTCCTCAGCTGATGCAAAGGGCTAATTCCATTTCGATCTTATTTAGTAACAAGTACTTAATGTTAATCAAATTTTCTTTTATTCATCTAATTTTATTCTGCAGGTACATTGCATAGTATTCGTTACATAGTTTATAATATTATTTAATCTTTCGCTAAATGCTTGATTAATAAGCATTAGTTTGTTGTTATTAATATTCAATTCATTTATATTTTTGCCTAGTATTTCGAAGTCATCGTGGTCAGGAGTACCAGCGATATACTTTGATTTTGTGTGTGTTGGATTGGTTTTATTGTTCGTAGGATTTTGTTAGTGTGGGAAATTTCTTGGAATATATTCGTAATAGGAATTAGAAAGTTATATTGCGGGATATGTTCGTTTAAATAGTCTTGGGTTTGAAATAGAACGTTGTCATATACTGTCAAGTAGATACGTGTACGATCTTGAAAGTTCCGTTCCTTATTTTCGTTTGTCCATTTATGATCGTTATTAGATGAGTCGAGGTATAGTTCAGTATTTGGATGTCCGATACATATAGTGCGATACGCATGCTGGATGGAAAAGATGAAAATGAGTTATGGAGCCTTATATTGCTTTTAGAAATAGTTATTCCAGATTCAACGGCAACTGTTGTATTATTGCCCTGTGTTATTATTTCTTTCTTGTATCTGGGGCTTATAGTTCCTAATCTTTTGTTAATCTTTACATAGATAATGACCCCTGGTTTGTAAGTTCTTGGAGGATTTTTGGTTTTTTTATGAAATGCTAGGTCGTCATCTTGTTTGTTTTGTGGCATTTGCGGTTTCTTGTCTGTCGTTAGGCCTGGATATTTTGGGACAGGTGTTGCCTGAATCTATTGTTTATCAGGGTGACGGTCGTGCTTGTTCTCCTTGCAAATTGTGCAATTCTTATGGTAAATGGTACTTTTCGAGTATCTGTTCTTTATTTTCCCGGTGGTTTCTGTGAGCTCTTCGGTGAGTTTTAAGTATAATGTCTGCTTTTTCAAGTCTATCTGTAATGTCCTCAACTTGAGTCTGTGAGAATCTAATCTTTTAGTTTCTATAGTTTGGGGGATAGATTTCCTGTATCCGTCACATTGTGCATACGTCCGTCTTAATGCAGCTAATTACTGAGGGATTAAGGTATTGTCTTAGCAGTAGAGTCAGTTTGTTTATATCGTAATTATGTTCTGTGGTAATGTGCCTGTGCATGGTGCGGAATACAATATCGAATTGTCCTGTATTAAAGATGATTTGGTTTTTAAATGCGTTTACCGGGGTATCAACATTATAAATCAAATTGTGGGATGATCTCTCGTCGCTATGTTCTGTTACTGAAAGGGAATAAAGTGGTTCCTCTGTATGTAGTCTGGATAATGCCTCTGCCACTACATTAGCTTTTCCTGGCTTATAATGCAGTTGAAATTTATATTCCTCAAGAATTGTTTTCCAGCGCTTCATTTTACTATTGTTGTTTTTATTACTTAGAGCGTAAGTGAGAGGTTGGTAGTCGGTGTAGATTTGCACCCGTGATTTACCGTATTGAAAGCCCCTATTGACTCATTATTAAGAGTAATCTGAATTTTTGATGATAGGTTTTTGGACATGTGTCCCTCTTCCCTCTTAAAAGGTATGTCAACGGTTTAGCAAGCTTCGCGTAATCACGCACAAAGCGGCGATAATAGATGGCCATACAAAAGAAAAATCGAAATTCTTTTAATGTTTTTGGGTATGAGATTCTGGAAATTGCTTTAACTTTGGATGGGTCGGCTTTGGTTCTGTCTGGAGATGTAATGAAACCAAAAAAATTAACTGTTTTCCTAAAGAAGTATTTATCGAGTTGCACTTTCATATTTTCTTCAATCAGGGTTTTGAAAATTTCTTCTAAATGTTGAATGTGCTCGCTCTCATTTTTACTATAAATAATTATGTCGTCGATATAGACATAGAATATTTTCCCGATGTGGTGGCGGAGAAAGTCGTCTAAAGCCCTTTGTAAGATTGAAGATTGATTTAGCGAATGGCAGCCTAATACATTCGTATATCCCATTATTGATGAAAAACGCATTATTTCCGATAGCAGATTCTTTTAGTGGGATCTGATGAAATCAGTTATTCTAATCTAGCTCGGAGAAAATTTTATTATCTCCTAATTGTGCTAAATGTTCTGTAAGATTATGAGGGTGAGCGACGTGAGGATAGAAAAAAGTGGAGTGAACAAGAACGGACGTGCGTAGGCGGTTCGTGTTTTTCGATGAAAATGAGAAAAGAAGTTGTGAACAAAGAAAGACAGACGTATTGAGATAGGCGCGTTGTGTGGGTTTTCGTTTTGAGTATTATTGTGTTGTGTTATTATTGTATTTGAATGAACTATGAATTTTCTTTGTTTATTTTAATAAGTTTTTTTATACAATAATTTTATGTTCACTTTGGACTTTTGTACTTTGCTTCAAATTAAATAATAAACATTTGTATTTCCAAAACTACAAAACAAAAATGGGGGCTCAACCGGGATGTGAATATGAATCCGTTATTAAAAGTGAAAATATAAAAAAAAGAAGTACAATGTTTTTAAAGTGTTTTAAAGCTGTACTAAAACACAAAGAACATATTTTTTTTCTTCTCGCGTAGCTGAAGAAAACTAGAAGAAAAAAAAGAAGTAAGAAATGATAAGAGGTAAAAAAAAACAACAACAATCGGGGTATAATAATCATTGTGTGTGTACTGGTAGCGTGAGCGTGAAAATAATTAAAAATTTTAACTCTCTGCTGTCTCAGGCCGCCAAGTGGAGGGTTAGTTATGGACAATTGAGGAAAAAAGGAAAAAAAGAGCAAAAGAGGCATAAGAAGTCCGTTAGCAAAGCGGTCGCAACGGAATAGAAGTTAGTTTTGATGAAATACAGAGGCAGAGAATTTTTTGAATCTATGTGGCATCGACGAGGGAATTGTAACTGAGGGACGCAGAAAAAGACTAAGAGCATAATTGCGTGGTGATCTGCAAGTTACAACATCGATAATAAGTGGCATCGACCAGGGAGTTGTAACTGAGGGACGCAGAAAAAGTCTAGAGCATAATTGCGTGGTGATCTGTAAGTTACAACATCGATTATAAGTGGCATCGGCAAGGGACTTGTAACTGAAGAGCGTAGACAAAGTCCAGAGCAAGTTTGCATGGTGATCTACAAGTTACAAATGGCAACAAACGTCATTCAAAAACATCATTTAAGTTAGATTTAAGTTATCTATAATAATTAAATTTAGCACATCAACCAACTTACGTTATCTAAGTTGTTATTGAGTATTGTGTTGATATTATTTGGTTTGTATAGAAGGATTTTTGATGACAAATTTATTAACTTAAGTACTTTATTTGCTTGTTGTGTAAAAGAAATTTGAGAAAAGAAACTTAGTTCATATTTTAAGTATACACAATTGTGACGAAAAGGTTCACCATGGACGCAAAACAAAATTTAGACCTTAAAGTTACTGAACTCAAGGAGAAGCTAAGAGAATTGAATCTTAGTACTTTGGGTAAGAAGAGTGTTTTACAGGACAGGTTATTAGAATACCACAACTTAGACGAACATGAGGAAATAGAAGAGACAGTAAATGACAATGCTTCAGTGCAGCCCAGTGAGTATCGAGATGTGCACTCGGGGGTAATGTAGTCCTATTTTACTTTACGTGATGATAGAGATAGCGTGCCATCGTTCTCTGGGTCGGGTCAATTTGACATCAATCAATGGCTCGATGATATTGAAGACGCCGCCAGCACAGTACATTGGGATGAGTTACAAAAATACATTTACGCCAAACAACTGTTGGAAGGTGCAGCAAAATTGTTCGCCAGAGGATTGAAAGGCGTATATAGCTGGAACAAATTGAAGGAAATGCTGAAGGAGGAATTTGGAAACAAATTATGCGTAGCTGACGTTCACACTCTTTTGGGGAAAAGACAGAAATCTCCAAAAGAAAGTTTGATGGAATATTTGTTCTGTTTGATTGAAATAGGTAGGCAAATAAACTTAGATGACGAAAGCCTAATATCATACTTTATAGATGGCATACCAGATAGTAGAAACAGAACAAAGTAAATCTGTATAGATGTAAAACATTGAATATTTTAAAAGAAGAAATCAAGTTATACGAGAAAATGAAAGAAGGAAACGCAGAAAGAAAAGAGAGAAAACGGGTTAAATCCAGGGAAAAAGAAATGTTTCCGATGCAACAAAGAGGGACACATGGCAAAGCAGTGCAATGCAGAATATACTTACTACAGCTCCCATATGTCAGGACATATTGCGAAAATTTGTGATTAAAAGAAGGTGGTCACAAAAGAAAGATTATCGATTTTGAAAAATGCAATTGTGACGTAAAGTTTAATCTACAAGTGGTTATTGATAAACAATGTACAAGTTTTAGCCATGGTTGATTTTCGATGCGCCGTGTGCCTTATTCGCGAAGATATTGTTAAACAATTAAAGTGGGTACAATTGGTTACAAGCTCGAAAAGAATGAAAGGCAAAGAGATAGGGGAATTAACCACCATTGGAGATTTTGAGGTAGACGTAACAATAGATGGCGGGAGTTTCAAGGTTATATTTAATGTAGTCCAGAGTGAGGACCTGGAATGCAAGGCGAGCCTAGCCAACGACGTATTGCGTGTAGTAAATATTACTTTAATTTCACGTGGCATTTTTTTCAAGGCTAGGAAGGAAAAATTTGGAGAATTCGTTAACCTCATGCGAGTAGAAGAGTTGATAGTCAAACAGACCCCATCGGACAAGGTTAACTTAAAACATCTTAATGAAGTGCAGAGAACAACAGTAGAGAACATGATAGATGCATACGTTCCAAAAACAAGGATTGAGTCTCCTGTCAAAATGAAAATCGTTGTGGAAGATGACTACCCAGTTTTCCAATATCCGCGGAAAACTTCTTATGCAAATAAGTTGATCATCAAGAAGAAGTTGCAGCAATCAGAGTATGCCTCTCCAGTGGTATTAGTGGCGAAAAAAGATGGTTCAAAAAGATTGTGCTGTGACTACCGAAGAATTAACCATAAAATAAAGAAGGACAATTTCCCCATAGCACTTATCGATGATGTGTTGGAGGGTTTACAAGGATCAAAAGTATTTACTACGTTGGACCTGGCAAATTGATTTTTCCACATACCAGTCGAATAGGATTCAAGGAAGTTCACACACGTTCCATTCGGTATCTCGAACTCTTGTGCGGTTTTCTGTTGTTATATTAACGTTGTGTTAAGAAAACTTATGCATACAAGAAAGATCATTGTCTACATGGATGACATAATCATTCCCACCAAAGACGAGAAATAAGGAATAGAAAATTTTAGCAGCCAAGGCGAGTTTACACATTAAATGGGAGAAAGGTCAATTTTTGCAGAGAAAAGTTAAATTTCTGGGTTATGATATCGAAGACGGCAGTGTTTTACCAACACGAGATAAAATCGAAGCAGTTATTAATTTCCCAGTGCCAAGAAACAAGAAAGCTTTACGAAGTTTTTTAGGGCTGACGACATACTTACGACGTTTTATTAAAAACCATGCTCTAGAAGAGAAAAGATAACAAAGCATTAGAGAACAAGAGAATTGAGCTAAGCGAACAGTGTGTGATAGCTTTCGAATCATTAAAACAATTGATAGTAAATGCACCGGTTCTAAAAGATGCAAGCATGCATGGTTTCGGAGGTGTTTTGATGCAGAAATATCCAGAAGATCAACTTTTCACCCAGTTGAGTTTTTGAGAATTAAAACTAAACCTTCTGAAGAGAAGTATAGTTCGTATGAGTTGGAAGTTCTAGCGATAGTAAAAGCGGTTAAGAAGTGGCGAGTATATGTTTTGGGCGTAAAATTTAAAATAATAACGGGCTTTAAAGCATTTACATTGACTATTAAAAAAGATGATGTGCCACCGAGAGTGGCAATTCTACAAGAATGAAATAGAGCATAGATCGGGATCCTAAATGAAACATGTGGATGCATTGAGTCGTTTATCTTGTGTGCTTATCGAAAACACAGCAAAGTATCGTTTTTAGGGAAGAACAAGACAAGTGGACAAAAGCCATCAAAGAAGTGTTAACAAAAATAGATGTTTACGAAGATTATTTTACGAAAAATGAAATTCTGTACAAAGATGCAAGCAGAGAACTGCTGGTAATACCGAAGACAATGGATGAGGATGTTATAACCAAGACACATCGCGAGCGACATTTTGAGGTGAAGAAGAGCAAGGAATTGTTGGAAAAATACTATTTCATACATGACGTACAAAAGAAAGTAGAAAAGGTGGTTCAAAGCTACGTGGAATGTTTGATCACAGAGGCTAAAAAGGCTTACTGACGCCAATCGACAAAGCACAGCAGCCACTTGCGACATATCAATTAGACCACGAAGGGCCACTAACGGAGACCCGAAAAAAATATAATCACATACGAGTCTTGCTAGTTACGTCTTGAGACAGACAAATAATAACAAATATGTATCACCGAAAATGACTTTATTGTTTTTCAAAATATTTTCCTTGAAGATCAATACACTTTTGCATGCGATTGAACCAATTTTCGTATCACTTTTTCCACTCGGAATGAGGTATCCCAAAACATGTGTTTTGAACGCATCTTCTTCAGGCGTTGAAAAACGTTGACCTCGCAATTTATTTTTGGTGTGTGGGAATAAAAAGAAGTCATTGTGTGCCAAATCTGGACTATAGGGCGGATGACCCATCAATTCCACGTTTTGAGTGTTTAAAAAGTCACTTGTTTTGTTGTTGTTTTTGCGCGATTGTCAAATTATGCGATATCCAACGCGAACAAATCTTTTTGACGGGCAAATGTTCATGCAATATTGAATGTATGCGAGTGGAACTAATGCCCAAACATGCCTCAATGTGGCCTGGATGGTGCTTTATCACGAAAAGTCAAAGCGAGTTGATCGGCACACTCTTGTTGAGTTAATCCACGTTGAAAATCATAGAAAATCAAAAATGTTCACGATTTAATTCCATTTTTTAGACGAAACGAATTTTTTTATCATTAAAAACGACAAACTTTACGGTACCAATATCAGATTTGACATTGGTGTTACCATATCTCAAGACTTAAATATCAGCCTACGTATTAGTTGTGGTCGATGGTTTTTCAAAGTTCGTGTGGTTGTACCCAACAAAATCTACTGGAACGGAAGAAGTCATTGAGAAACTCAAGAGGCAAGCAATGGTATTCGGAAATCCAAAGCGAATAGTGGCAGACAAAGCTTCTGCGTTCACGTTGAATAAATTTAAAAATTATTGTTAAGAGGAAGCCATACAACTACTGCACATAACGAATGACCATGTAGAACGCATCCACAGAATAGTCATACCGATGCTCAGTAAGTTGTGCCAAAGTAAACCAGATAGTTGGTAGCAATATGTCGAGCGCGTGCAACAGATGATAAATAACACGGCACCCCGAAGTACTAAATATACCCCGTTCAAGATACTTACTGGACTGGACATGAATAAAAAGGACGATGACATAAGGAAGTTGTAAGAAGATGTGGAAATAGATGTTTTGAATGAAGATTCAGAAAAAGTGTGAAAGTTTGCACAGGAGAATGTCGAAAAGATACAGCAAGAAAATAGATAGAGTTTTAAGAGGAATAGGAAAATGGAAACAAAGTTTAATGTAGGGGAGCTAGTAGCCATCCAAAGAAGACAATGTAGTTCAGGTATGAAGTTACGACCAAAATTTTTTGGAGTAGCAAAGGTGATGAAACACTGTCGGTCGAATTACAGAAAGTAGGTATTCAGGAAGGACCTAACATGACAACAACTGGGGCGGAATTTATGAAAAAGTGGGATTCGTTCGAGTCGAACGTATTGTCAGAAGGGCCGATTTTAGGATTGTGAGGGTGTTGGATCAAGTGTCATCCCCATAGGAGTAGTGTTAGGTGGCAGCACGACTTAAGGTTCGTTGAAGGGTCAACGAGTAGTAGCACAGCGATCGTGAGGATAGAAAAAAGTGGTGTGAACAACAACGGACGTGCATTCGTGTTTTTCGATGAAAATGAGAAAAGAAGTTGTGAATAAAGAAAGACAGACGTGTTGAGATGGATGCGTTGTGTTGTGTTGTTTTGAGTATTATTATTATTTGAGTGAACTATAAATTTTCTTTGCTTATTTTAATAAGTTTTGTTATAATTTTATATTGAAGTATGTGTTGAATCCTATAAGTAGGAGATTTTAGTTAATAAGCATTTGTATTTCGGACTTTTGTATTTTCCTTTAAATTAAATAATAAACATTTATATTCCCAAAACTATTATTTGTATTTGTCTGCAATGGTTCATTAAAAATCCTGTAGTCAACAACTACTCTGTATTGTTTACTGCCAGTGAGGTCAGGTTTTTTTGGGATGATACAGACTGGTGAATTATAAGGAGATCTAGATAGTCTTATTTTGCCATCCTTAATCATTGCTTGGATCTGGGCTTCCTGAGTATAAACGTTTTATTATTTTTTATTTGCATGAAATTACCTTTTGTGTAAATATCGGCGTCTATGGTTCCATGGAATGATTTAAAATTTGGGAGAGTATAAAATTTGAGATTTTCATCGCGAAAGTTGATAAAGGTGTGATGAGCTATTTCTATGTTTCCTGTTATTTGCTAGGCTAGGAAACATTCTTCGTTAGGGGTTGGTTTCTTTACCAGGTTTGACTGAATATAATTTTTTGTATAATATAACTTTTAAAATAACTCCTTGTTTTTGTTTTGCGTCCACAGTGTTTTCGGTTTCGACTTCTGCTTCTGGTTCTGTTTTTAGGTAATCGTCACCACTGCTGCCAGTAACTGTTTGGTAGTATTCGTCCACGATGGGGTTTGGTATTCGTCCGATTTCAATAAATGTTCATTGATTTTCTGTTGTTCATTATTTCCTGTGTCTATTTGAAAGTTTCTTTGAAATTTTTTTGGGACTTGTCCTGGGTCTGGATTAGGTCGATTACCTACAAATGCGTTCGGTTTTGGTCAGTTCATGTAGTTAACGTTTCTTGTCTGAATAGAGGAATCTATGTCCATTGGTTCTGGTCTCGTTTGTGGTTTTGGGCTAAAAAGTCATGGTGGAAAGGAAAGTTATTATTTTGTTGGCTATTTTGCGCAGGCCTGGTTGTGAGAACCTGGTTTTGGTGGTAATAATTTAATTTGAGAGATTTTAGTTGAGGATTTGTTTGGGATTGTGGCATCGGCGCCAATTGTGGGTAAAACATTAGGGGTCTTGGGGGCTATATTAGGTCTCTTCGCAGGTAGTGGAGGACTAGTAAGTTTTCTGGTAACATCTTGAGTATTGTATGCGTACGAAGCACGAAAATCTTGATTTTTCAGTTTAAGGCATAGAAGGCCGGTTCGCGTATGCCAACTTGTCGTGGTAAGTCTCCTTTTAAACCTCGTATTAAGGTGTCGAGCGCTTTGTCTCGGTATGTTTGAGTGAGTAAGTGCAAAGACTATCGCCTATTTTCATACAACCGATCTTATTCAAGCTCAAAGACAAATGTGAATAAACCCGTTGATAAAATTTATGTATAGTTCCATATCCTTGTACCAATGAGATCATTTTGTATTCTAAAGTACCAAGATATCTTTTGTCTGTGGACTATTGTCGGTAGTCAATTCTTCAGCAGTCATTATTTGGGAATTCGAAACTGACAGGGCTGTAGGAGCTGGAAGGGGTAATGGTGCATTTGGGATAATCAGACGTATTAAATTATCGTTATTAGCCATCTTGTTCATATTTTATTGTAAGAGAATTCTCAGATAAAAATAGTTAAATATACTTTTGTCGCGCTATTTTCTTTTTCTTCTCTTAAATGTAACCTTTCTTAAAGATATTTCTTTTATTTCATTTATAAGTTCCTTTCTACACTGGAGGGTCCGGAGTTTGGATTCGCAAGATTAGGTTTTGTTATACGCTGGAGGGTGCCGTAGGAGATCGCAGCGAGAATTATTTGGTTATTTTTTTCAGTTTTTAAATCGTTCTTATTGCTATTATAATTTTGTTTTTTTTGTTTGTTTTTGTTATGTACTAATTAATTGCTTTCTTTATTAATTAAAATAAACTCTTTCTACATGCACTTATTTTCATTTAAACTATTTTTGTAACAAAATCTTTTTATTAAAAAATGTTCATTTAGTTTTTTAAAAATAATTCTCTTTGTTGTTTTTTTTGTAGATATTTCTAATTTACTTATTTGTTACACTTATTTAAACTTTCATAATTCTTAAATTAAAATATTGATTTTTAATGCTTATGATAATAAAGTTGCGAAGAGCAGCATTCCAACAGGTTTCACCTCCGTGTTTGGTAAATTACTACCGCGTTGGATACCTGGGACCAACGAGTGATAACGCGTAGAAAAACAAAAGAATTTCATTTAAACTTTTATAAAGAAAAACACTTTTTACACTGTGCACTTTCCACAAATTTTTTCTCACTTAGTTGGTCCCTGCTTGGGCGCCAATTAAATTTATTAGTGTTCAAAGTAATGAACTGTTTATTCTAATTTTACTAATTTTACAATTTTAATTTGTTCTTAATGTTACCTTGCCTTAAGTCGCTTACATCAATCATACGATGATTTCTGCAGTGCTAGCACGGATGCAATAATTTGAATGAGCTTATTGAAATTATTGTTAACTTACATTCAAATGGAACTTTGCGCACACGTTGACTAAATTCAATCGTAAAATTGAGGAAAAATACGTGATTTACAACCATACCTGCAAATAGTTCTTGCAACCCCTTTTTTCATTCCTGCTAGGTATTTACTAAAATACGAACAAAAATCATACGATCTCAAATTTGCCTATTTTCGTTGTTTTTTGTTTTGGTTTCAAAGAAAAAAACAAAAAAGTCTGTCGAAAATGACACTTTCTAACCGGACATGAACGAAAATTTGCCAGCACTGGCACGATTCATTTCTAGTTTTATTATTGAATCGACCAGAATCGATTCACATTTAACAACAATTGAATCGATTCAGCTCGGAGTAAATGCACTATTATTTGTTTGCTTGCTTGATACGGTTCAGTTCTATGCATGTAGAAAATGTGTAGTTCGCTTTGACAAAGGAAAAGAAAGTGCATTGAGGGAATGAGCATATTGGTGATTGTTTTGCTTGTGTTATGCGTTCGATCTCTTCGCTCCGCTCGCCATACACTGAGCAACATGAAGAACGTATTATACATAATTACCCAGTGAACCACAGTGAATGTTGAGCGGACTATCGCAAACGGGCTTGGAAACGAGCGCTTTGTCCGTAAAAATACGATGTTTAAGAAACAATAGGCAAAAGAGAGGGGAAACTTCTTCACTGGCACTTGGCACAACACAAAGAAAACCAGCGCTGCAAAAACATTCGCGAGCATAAATATGATTATTACGAAATAATAGGCAAGAGAGACGACAAACGGTACACTCAGCAATAAAATTTTCGGTAATTGTTTTGCTGTCTCTTATGATCTCTAATTTCATTTCACTTTTGCATTCTTAGTTACTCATGTTCAATGCATTGCAGTGACTTGATAATCAAGAAGTAAATTTTTATTTATATTTCCAAACAAGTAAGTACCAGGGCGGCTCATTAAGTACCCGTGTTAGAAATGTAGACACCATTTTTTTTTTTCAAAAAAATAGTTTTTATTTTTTCAACATAATTTTCTTTTAGAAAGATACACTTCTACAACATTCCTGCCATCTTTTCAACCCACCCAAAAGATAGGATTTGTCGAACTCTCCAAAATACCTCTGTCTCGGCGATGACTTCCTCGTATTAATTAAATTAACATAATATGTAGGTATCTCCTTTTTTTTTTAGAAAATCCGAGTGTAACAAATGTTTGTGAATGTTTCACCCCTAACCGGCTGCACCAATTTTGATGAAATTTTGTTGTTGTACTTATAGAGTCACCTATATGGGTTTAGCAACTCTTAAGCAAGTAGTTGTCGCTGCTGTTGAGATACAGGCACTTTTTCAACAAATTTTTAAAATTTTTTTACTTAGCGCACACTATACTTAGCCGATTTTAATATTTTTTTTTTTTTAAATGATAAATGAATGCTAATGAAAAGAGTGGCATACTTATTTTTTTCAGTTTTCAACTTTGAATATAATATTTTTAAGTATTACTTTTTTTTAAGTCATACAAAAAGCTCATTGCTACAGAGCAACAACAATATTTGACAAGAAACACAAAACAAAAACAAAAAATTACATAAGTGACATTGATAAAAAATTTAAAATTTGGAAATTATTTCAGTTTTCCCTTGGTTTGGGCAGGATAATCTGCAAGGTATATTCTAAAAATTAATTAAAATAAGGAAATAATAATGTATATGTTCGTTAAATGTTAAATGTTTGTTATCCATATATATGTTTTGTTATTGAATGTAGACAAACATGCCACGAGGAGCAAGAGCAAATCTAAGTCGACGTACGCAAGAGCAAATCATAGTCAGTTGGACGAAACGCAGCCTTTGACAAAATACGTTAAGGCAAAGGCAGGCACGTCAACAAGCCACCGACGCACATGCGTTCGAATATGATTCCGGCATCGAGTATTCGTCACTTTCGAAAATTTTTCGTCGCTATGGACAAAGAATGTCAACACTGCCACGCCTTTAAATACAAACAGTAGGCCTAAGTAGCTTATACTCTAAACTAATTGGGTACTTTATTATAATAATTTACCTTATCTATTAAATAAAATAAAATAAATACAAAGATGAATCACTCGGTTTTTGCTGCGCATCTGAGTAAGTTGTACTGCCACAATTGATTTCGCCGCCAGAACCATTGTAAACATTATTGGCTAGAACCACAAATGAATCTAAATTGTTTTTGCGAAAAATTCGTAAATTAAATTCTTGCTTTCAAATGACATCATATGGAACAAAAATTGTTCAGAATGAGGATGGTAGCAATTTTAAATCAACGTTTAAGATTCAGGGCCAAGTGTATCATCAAATTGGTTCTTTTAGGATGATGCCGAGCCAGTATTCTTGCAAATCTACTTCATGGGTGATGAAGAGCAACGAAATTGTGGCGGCTTTAGAACCGTTTTTACGAAATCATAGCCAGTTGCTCCAGTTGTTCAATACAGTCTCAAACACATTGATTAACGACAACTATATGATCGTTATCAAAGCAGACAAAGTACCTGGAGTACCTGGCCGATACAATGTACCAACAATTAGTGAAGTTGCACTTACTGGTTTCAAACGTTCTGTGGTTACTGCAATGTCCTTCCCATCTATCCTGATTTTGTACACGCGATTGGTTGAACGTTCGAGCACGAAGTATGGTCCAGTATAAGGCGGCTCTAGTGGTTGCCGTACGGCGTCGGTTCTTAAGAGTACATGTGAGCAGT
>JBANCV010000413.1:4310-40366 GCA_037040105.1 Amiota albilabris | reverse complement strand
CTCACACAAAGATGGCGGCACCAGAAAATGCCCTGCCAGAAAAGTTCGGAAACTTTTAACACACACCTTGTATATGTCTAGCTGGATTCGGTCAATATTCTAAATAGGAGAACTATGATGACCTTTATAAGTCATAAATTTTTTTGACTTACACATACACTGCCCGACCACCAAAAATATAAAACTTAACCTATTTCGAAAGATGCAACATTTCGATTTCTATCAATCGAATATAGTTTGTACCAACGAATGGGAGCTTGTAGTCTTTTCACATAAAAATAATTTAATTTGTAGGGTCATGATGGATAAGCTTACTACTTTAATGATCTAAGAAACGAAGAGCATATTTAAGATCGATTGTACAGCCATATCATAGTATGGGGAACTATTACACTTGAAATGAAAGTTCCAGCAGGATAATGCATGTCTTGGATTGAAAGGCAAAACATGCCTTTGCTTATTTGCCGCAATACTCACCTGACCTGAATATTATGGAAAATGTTTGCTGATGGTTAACACACAAAGTGTACGAGTCCGAGAGGCAATGCTTAACTCAAGCTGAACTCATTCGAGGAATATGCAAATGCATGGCAGACTATTTCATTGAATTACATATAAAAAAAAGTTGTATGACTCTCTACCCAACAGGATGTACGTGGCTCAACACATTATTAATTCTTTTATAAATAAGTTGAAAAATAGATAAAATTAAAAAAAAAAAAAAATTATTTTGGAGTGTTCTGTGTTCAATTTCTGTTGTTATTCGACATTTTCAATTAGTTGAGCTAATCAAATGTTGCAAAAAAATTTTCATTTTTTTGGTTGGATTCGTTAAAATTTATTTAAAATATAATAAACAAATTATGGACCCAATGTCACCTAGAAAGCCTGTGTTCCATAATAAATGCAATTCAATTGTAAGCAACCATTTATACGATGTGACTTTGTTTGCCTATTCTATATCTATATTCTTCTGAAAGTAAATATTGTAGTTCCTATTACCGATTATTATTATTCTTAAGTAAGATAGTTATGTGCACATAGTTTCCTTCTTATTTTTATCATTATACTAACTTTTAAATCTAATTTTGCTTGAATTTAAATATTGTTTATTATTTAAATACTTATAAGGTTCAATTCTAACATAGTACTAACAATTATCTGTCCTTCTTACAAAGTTGAGGGGCTTACAGCACTTTAAATAAACTAAAGTGCTTGCTGATCACCACAAAGCAGGTAATACGAAATTATTGTACAAACAAGAGCACTGGCTAGTTGATTAATGTGAATGGTGTACTTGCCAAATCGATTAACTCCACTCTTTGAGTTTTATTAAATTTTAATGTCACAACAAGTTTCGGATCAAGTCTGTGCTGAAGCGTTCACTTCACATATATAAAATATATTATCTGCTTACCCAAAACTCAAACAAAATTCTGCGGTCTTATATCGGGAATCGAGTTTTTCTATAACAAACGAATATAATAGTGTTCTTGGTCCAATTTTGTATATATTATTTACTGCAGATATACCAACAAATTTTAGCATTATCACCTCAACGTTACCCCATGGCACATCTATGATCTGCCGAAATCTCTGCCCAGACAGCGTTTCGTCAGACCTTGCCAATTACCTTAAAACAAACAAAATATATAACCTATCTTGGTGTTCACATAGATGGAAGCACTTTCAATCTAAGAAAAAAGAATCAAATGATTCTTAGAGCATGATGTTACCACTGGCTAATCAACTCTAGATCTGGCCTGCGACGTGACTATAAGGTGCTTTTGCATAACTCCATCCTTAAACCAATTTGGACATATGGCTCAGAATTATGGGGCACCGCAAGCGCGAGTAATGTTTAGATTAGTGAAAAATCTCAATGTAAAATTCTCAGGACAATAACAAGCACACTATGGTATATCAGAAATGTTGGCATTCACAATGATCTCAATGTACTGCTTGCTTGTAAAAGATGAGTGTTCGAAGCGGAAACGTAAACTTGTTCAGCATGTTAATCTATTGGCCAGAGCACTTATTCATACAATAAATTCGTCGCAATGATCGTCCAACTCTTCTTTTAGGTACGGAGGTCCGTTGTGAATAAAAAATATGTATGTAGTTTTAAAAGTTGAAACCTTTTTGTTCTAAATTATTATATTAGGAGATTCAAAATTCAATAAATAATATAAAAACAAAAACACTTTATTGACTCTTAACTGTATAATATTCAAAACAGTTGGCAGTAAAAAAAGCACAACCATTTCATATGGTTCAAATGATACATCAGGATTTTTAATCTACAAGTACAATACTTTAGAAAATACTATTGTATTATTAACAGAAAGGCAACAGTTACAGGCATGGCAATAAATTAGTTCAAAATGCACTGGAGAAAATTAGAAAAATCGAAACACCACTTCATACGATTGAAGTTTGACTTTAACGAAAACTCAGAATTCAATGCCAATAATATAAGAATATATGTCTGAAAATGTAGACCAGCCTTTATTATATCGAACAGGCAGAACTATGACAAGTTGAAAAATGAAAGATATGATGGATTTGTTACAATTCATACCTCCTAATAAATATGATTATTGCTTATGAATAAAATTTACATATGTCTATTGCTGATTAAACAATTTAAATCTCTAATAAAAAAAAAAAAATGTACAATAAAGTTTTCCCAGAATAAGAACATAAATTTAAACTGAATTTGAACTAATCATTTTCTTTTACTTGCCAAATTAATTAACTCTTTTAATTATGAAAAATTGTAGTTATAATAACGATATATTCCATGTTATACTCTCAATGTGTCATTAGATAAATGATTCATCTGCAGTAAACCAGTCTACATCGTTTGATTAAATTTATAATTTAACAGGAATTTTGACAAATAATATAGTATGTATGTATTATATTTTTAATTTTTCTCAAAATTTTGTAAAGTTAATCGATTTGGCAATTGAATCAATTATTTTGTATGTCTTTCCTCATATATTATATGGAAGGCATGTGATTATTCGAAGGTTCTTGGATTCAGGCCCCTGTATTTCCAGTTTAACATGCTTATAACAGGGACGAGCCCTTGCACCTTGCATTGATCTAGACACAGTGCATGGCTTTATTTGGTCCTTCAGATTATTCACATACATGTGTTTAGTTTATAAATGGATAACGATTATATAAATACATATAAAACATAATCTAAATTTGTATAAAACTTAATAGCAAATTCTATTAGAATGAAAAATCAATTCTCTATAAGAAAATAAAAAAAACAAAAAAAAAAAATCAGAAGAGAATAAAAAAATTTTTTTTTGATGGTCCCCCATCATATAAATTCTCTTTCAATTGATAACGTGTATGATAGTCATGATGAAGCCAGAAAACTGAAGATTCCACGGAATAATTTTTATAAACCAATTTATATGCTTCGTCGTTGTGTATGTATGAAAGCTTTTATCTTTCGGGACTGTTTTCTATCCTATGCCATCTTAATATGCTTGTCATATAATTATCAAATATATGGCCTTATAAACTTCCGTCCTTATCATTTATTTTTGTTTTTAGGTTACCTACCATACAAAACCCCTACTGAAATTGATGTTATCATCTTGAAATTCGGACATAATAAGTTTCTGTTTCATATTCATCAACCATGTAAATTTCCAGATCCTGGGATAACTGGATCGTATAGCTCCCATGCAAAAATCGTTTTCTAGGGGCTGCATGAAAAGTACTACATCTGCGGCATAGTCAAAGATACCCTTCTTTTTGGTTTCAATTGATAACTTATGCGACAGTATATTTTGTCAAGTTGAAACCAGAAAATTGAAAATTCCACTGAAGGATTTTTGTAAACATATATAGATTTAGCCAAATCAATTTTAACAATTTTACATTTCTAGCATAGAAGAAATATACATATATTGCGATTATGGAAAACTAATTATTTCCTGATACTAAGTTCATAGTTTAATATTGTTCTCTTTTCATCTGTTTGTGGTTTCATGGTTCATCTGATTAATATAAAGTACTTATTCAGTCCTTGATGATTTTAATACACTAAATCAATTTTTATTAAAGGCAAGGAACAAAAAATAAAATGGTAAAAATAAAATATCGATCGATATAATTTAATTGACAAATTGACTGCACTCAATTAGATGAGTGGCTTAAATGATAATTTTATCTTTGTTTTTTTTTTTTTTATTTATTTGTAACTTGGCTTAATTGAAAAATGCGTTTGTTCAACTCAAAGATGCATTCATTTAATATTCAATTTTTTTTTTTTGTTTGTTTTATACGTATATTCCGTCCTATCTCACACACTTGAGATCACTCAGCACATAAACAATTCAATTAAATTCAAATTAAGTTTTGCCCCAAATGGTAAGACAAGGGAAGACAAGCCACGCCAAACTACATCACGCCAAGACCAGCCATGTCCAGTCATGGCAAAAGTGAAGCAAAACAAATAGTAGTAGCTAAATCAAGTCAAGGAATATGAAGAAAGAAGTAGATGACGGCAAAGAAGGAAGAGAAATGAAAAATAAAAAAAGCTAAGAATACTTTTAAAATTAAAAACGATTTCACACTTGAACCTCAAACAAGCATTTGACCACAAACAATGGGTTGCAGACAAACAAAATAACAGAAAGTGGATAGGTAAGAGGATGAGAGTAGAGTGAGACTGAGTTAGTAAATGAATGAATGCATGAGTAAAAAAAAAAAAAAAATAGTAGAGCCGAACGAACAAACGAACGATGAGAAGCAAAAAAAGAGAGCGAAGGTGTGTGAAGAAAGATAAAGTCGACCGCACAATGCAATAACGACAAAAGGCAGAAAGCAGAAAGCCTGCAGCTGCTGCAACAGCAACAGCAACCGCAACTAAAGCAGCAATAACTACAACTACAATAGGTACAACAAGTACAACAAGTACAACAAGTATAATAACTTAGGTTTTGCGGATGGATGCCGAGAGTCGATTCAACTCAACTTGAAAATTCAGAATAAAATCTCTGAACAAAAAATACAAAAAAAACAAAACAAACAAACAAATAAAAAACCTAAAGCCATAGCAGATGATACTGCTGCTGTTGTTGTTGCTGTTGCAGCAGAAGCTCAAGTATCTAGAATCCAATAGAAAAATTGATGAAAGCGAATAAGAACAAGCAAAACCAACAGAAACCAACAGATAGACAGACTGACACACACACACACACATACACACAATGACTGACTGAGAGACAGACAGAGAAACAAAGAACAAACAAAAGGCTGAAGGCAAAAAGGAACTCGAATCTACTCAACACAACTCAACTTGGGTTTGAACGGTTGTGTGGCTATTGATGTTGCCATTCTTACAGAATCTTTTGCTTTTGCTTTTACTTTTGTCTGTCTACTGTCTACTATGCAACACACTTACATGTTGCAAGATCTTCTCATGCCGCTTGCCTTTTTACTTACTTACTTACTTACTTACTTAGAAATAACGTTAAAGTAAAGAAACTAATAAAAATATTCCAGAATTGAATACACTTATGTTATTTTATGTACGGACGAGTGTGCGCTTATTTGATTTTTGATTCCTTTTTTCTGCATAAATAATCATAATGACTATCGACGCGTCATCTCCATCATCATCATCATCATCGTCGTCCGCATCTTCAGCATCATCCTCATCCATATCTTTTAGATAAACACAATAAACACATATACAGAAGTACATGAATCTAAAGCATACAATGTATGTTCATATTGAATTAAGTTCATTTTTGGTTATTGTGGCTGGCTACTGAGTCTACTATGTTCAATTCACTTATGGTTCTATAAATCTTATTATATTAGTATATTGGCATAAACAGCCAATGAAAAAAAGAAAACTTTTCCCATGAATGCATGCAACAAACAGCATTGTGCAATAACATATGACAGCATTATATACGAGTGTATTACAATTGAATTTTATTAAATTATATATTTTCCTACTTCACCATTATTTCATCAGTATATCTGCATTTGGGTTTTCTAATCAAAAAACTGCGACAATTGATTTTAACATGCTTCTATTGAGCTCAACAGAGTGTTGCCGAGATCGGAACAAATGATAATCTGACAATGACTATACAAGTGATACATTAAAACTTTCCAACCAATGTCTTTCAATCTTATACGCATCATCACACACATGGTATGGTCTAGTATTTTCACGATGAGCAACGACAACTTACAACTTTGCTGCAAAAAGGCTACGCAATTTTTCCTCAACCAATATTCAATAATTTAATACAAATGATTCCTTGTCATAAGACAAAAAATTGTTATGTACAAAAGTGTATTGGGTACGGAAGTAAGTTATGTTTTTTTGAGATCATTCATTTACAGTGCATGCAAATGCTTCCCAACATTCGTTTGTTTATTAATATGAAATGTATTCGAGAAATTCTCTACGAGTATCATCATTCATAAACATTGAAATCCTTCATCACATTCTCATCGTGTGCATATGCTTCTCCCATCGTTCATCAATATGATACATATATGTAGGTTGGTTAAAAAGTATTCAATGAGAAAATGATAATTTACTTTTTTTAATTCAATATAGTGTCCTTCAACTTCAATACAATATTCCAATGATCCTTCACTAATATTTTATTATCTTTGTATTGATTTTCCGGATGCTCTCCAAAATACTGGTCCGCAGCTGCAATAGCTTTTTCATTCGACGAAAAACGCTTTCCACATACAAATTGTTTCAGGTTTCTGGATAAGTAGTAGTCGCTGAGAGCCAAAACTGATGAATACGGTGGGTGTTCAAGCAATTCGGACTTTGATTTATTGAATTTTGCCATCGTCAAAACACTTGTGCGTGAACACGTGCATTGTCATGATGCTAAACTATTTTTTCTTCTGCAAACGGGGTCTTTTTTCACAAATCTTTTCATTCAGCTGATCTAAAAGGTTGCAATAATATTCAGTGTTAATTGTTTTACCTTTTTCAAAATAATCAATCCACAAAATTTCTTTTGCATTTCAAAAAATGTAACTTCAGTCCAATGTAAACCTGTAAACCTTCTTATTTCAGTTTAGGATCATTGTGTTAGATGCAAGTCTCATCCATAGTTATGAAACAAGGCAAAAAATCTCCTTTATTTTGCTTTGCTTGTTTTCAATTCAGTTTTTGTTGAATTGTTAAAGAATGCGGCACTGATTTTCCAAACAGCTTTTTCATATGCAATTCTTCATGTAAAATATTCATCTGAAATGCCTATGGCATCAGCAATATCTCACTTAATCGAACTTGGATCATTAGACACAATATCATAAACTTGCTAAATAATCATCACGTGGTTCATTTGCCATGCCTGTACGACCATGTTTAAAGTCCAAAACTCATCGATGCACAGTTAGAAATGGTGGTGGGGCAGATTCATTTAAGTCTAGTCTTCTTAAAATTATTGAAATGATTGAAAATTTTGCATATCCTACTGCTACTTACCAAAATGTGAATGTTTAATATTTTCATCCTTTATGTATATATATAATAATATATTTCCAAAAAAAAAAAAAAAAAAAAAATAGATCACAACGCAAGTTTCTCTTGTTACTAATAATTTGTTCAGCATTGTAAGTACAATATGTATAGAAAGTGTTGATGTTTTTTTTTTACAATATTAAATTCCTTTGTCTACATTCAAGTGCACATTTAACATGATATATCAATATACTTACATATCTTTGGAGATTAATTCATATAGCAGATAAACACTTAGCATATGGTTTGAGGTAAATTCATTTATTGAAAGCATTTATCCATTAAATTTTTTTTGTTTTATTTTTATTTTTAAATGTATGTAAATATTTGTGTTATTTCTCATCAAGCAAACAAAGAAACAACCCATAAGTTGTTCCCAAATCAAAGAAAGTACTACATACTTTGTTGCCAATGGTTTTGGAACCATTCAATTTCTGTTATACGAATATCTAAGTAAAGCGAATCCATTCATACATCCATCCATCCATCCATCCATTGTAATGCTTTATTTTTGTGTTTTGTATTAAACTTTTTTTATTTATTTTTTTTTTTTATTGGGCTTACTTCTGTTGTTGTCCTCTACCTTACTCAACAACAACAACAACAAGAACAACATATAAGAATAAAGATCATCATCAGAGATTGTTGTCCTTGAATACTTTTTATGTGTGTTATTTTGTTTGGTTTATTTTTCTTTTTTCTTTAAGTGTGATGTCGCTTTTGTTGATTGGATTTAAGCGTAAGTTTATTAAATCCCTATAGAATTGGATGGGTGAACATCAGGAATGTGCCTTTGAGCGCATGTAATGCGCTCTGTAAACTTTGTTTGGCCTTAAATTAAGTTGAAGTTTTTGAAGTTGAAAGAAATTGGCAGAAGGCAGAACTCGCGAACAATGACAAAAGCGATTATAATTTTGTTGTTGGTTTTGCTAGTGATGCTGATTATGATGATAATAACGATGACGATGACGATGATGATATAGAATGTGATGGAAGCGATTAAAGGGCTTGAAACTACAAAGAATGACTCGTCACAGTGTGCTTAGTCTGTTGTTATTTAATACTATAGCTTTGCCATTTTAACAATCAAAAGTCGCTGAATAAGCAAAAGCCATCATCCGCTCATCATCATCATCATTATCCAGGGGCTGCCTTAGCCATTTCAATGCTCAGGGCGGGTAGACCTTTATGAGACCCTTCTATTTCTGGAATTATTTTTAATAATGATGAAATTAATAAAAACCAGAAACGACTATGCTGAAGATGAAATACTCTTTACGCTTCGTATAGAAAAAAATTTTTTGTTTCGGAGCTATACGATCCAGTAATTCTAGGATCTTGACATTTATATGATTGATAAATATGGATAAGAAACTTATTTTGTCAAAAATTCAAGATGATTGCACAAAAAACAAATAAGAACATGAATTTGAGTAGGTGCTTTGTATGGGAGGTACCCCTCCTAGTGGTCCGAACTGCAAACTTCATGACAAACTTATAATATAATACTATTCTCTACGTGATATATACAATATCATAATCTGAGGTCCATTAATGTTATTCAGAAATGATGTTTGCGGCTTTTTCTAAGACTTAAATCATGAATTAAATAATTATAATTTAACGAATGAGCTACTTCATTTTCAATTGAAATATATAGTAGCAAGACGCAACTGAAAAGCGGCAGGTGTCGTGGCCATAATTCACAGAACTACTTCGATAGTAGGGTACAATTCGGTTCAGATTTTTTCTTTTATATATTTCAGCACCGAAATAATATCATCATTTCCTTCATATACTCGGATAGATATATTCTATTCTATATACAATACAATACATGTCCATCAATATCTGATCAATTTTAAGCCATTATGTGAATACGTTTAGGGGTTGTATATCCCTCATCTAGGTACATTAATTCATTTTGCTATATGTTACTCATGACATTTATCTTCATATGAATGTCATACCATACGACTAGAGAAATCACAAATTCGTTTGAAGTTATTTCAATTTCTAAGGAATGACATTTACTAACCAAGACACAATCCGTCGTATTTCTGCTAAATCCTTCAAATCTTCGCATATAGCGTTTAGTTGATATATAACGGTTCCGGTTCTCCGATTCTATCCTGCATTCGTATCTAGTTTCGAAAAGTGGTTTTAACAATTAAGATTTCCCATGTGATTTTCTAATAGCCCACTTCTGAAGCGAGCCGGCATACAGAAGGTACAGCCTTTGTGACAAACCAAAACAAGATTTTGCTTGAACACAAGACGATGTTTTGTCTTCGGAAATCGGATTCCAGTTGTGACATCCATATTGCAAAACATAAGCAAGTAGATCAATTTTAGGTATATGGTTCGGGGGATCACTTTTTGTTCCATACATATTAGCTCCATTATCATATGTAACTAACTAATAAACTGTTCTTCCTTGTTAAATATATGTGTATCAACATTTCTTATAGTAATTGAAAGCTGTTCAACACGAGAAACATCTCAAATGCAATCAAATGTAATCGTGTAATAATAATACGTATATAGGTGCAATATATTTTTTATTATTTTGTCAACAATTTCAGTCTTCACATGTCAATAATTTTATGAAAAAGAGTGCGCGATTGGCGTGACCAAATACACATAAGTACCAAATATTTTTCTAGTTGGGTTGTAGCGCGTGGCCCTTGCAAAAGCGATGTCCCGGGCGATTGCCGAGCTAGCAATCGCCAAAGGCTGCACCTGTCATCACCATAATAATAATTACTGACCAAGTTGCTCTATAGTAAGAAATTGAAATCCTGTTACCTTGTATTGTATTTTGTATTAACATCATTTATAGATCCACTTGCTGTTCTTAACAAAGCAGAAAATCCACACAACAACACTTAACATATTAATTCTGTTATTCAGTCATATCTTCATTCGCCAGTTACCAGTTTGCCACTTGCTAGTTGCCATTTGCTATGTGGCATCTCTCATGGCCATTGCAATGTGGATGGTACTAGTAATGGTGATGGTAATGATAGCAATGGCACCTTTTAGTTAGTCTCTATTAGGAACACTAGGCGTATGAGTATTGTTGTAGCATCTTTCAAAGTTCCATTTTCTCTATGAATATTGCACGTAGTTACGTGCAACTTAACTTTGCTATTTGCAGGCATTTAAAGTCACCGTCAGTACCATCATCATCGTCGTAATCATCATCATGATTATGATCAACGTTATCGTTCATAGCAACGACAATGATGTCGGCGTCATCATCTCCGTTGCTGCCATCGGCAACCGGAAACTCATTAGTGCAATACTGAATTCCATGGAAAATCAACGTCAAAAAGATGGAGAGTAAAATGAAAAACAAAAAACACAAATAGTGGGGCATCATGGTCGGGAAGAGACTAAAAAGCCTTCTTGAACTACATATTGAAGTTAGTAAATAGTAGAGTCAGGTGAGAATAGTTGATTGTGGCTTTTAGTGATTTTTTTTTTTTTTTTTTTGAATAAGAGTTTGTGTTATTTCGTAAATAATTTTTCAACATTTTGGAATTTAAAAAGTGCAGTTTTTAGAAATTTCATTGAGCTCGGCAACTGATAATATGTTAATACATATGATTACAATGATTACTTAGTTAATGTTGAATGAAATTTTATAATATTAAATGAAATTAATTACCTTTGGTGCAACTTTGGAAATCATACATAAGTACATACAGATGTCACCACAAATTGTTGTTGATAATACACATTTTAACAATATTAACGAGGCATGAGATTCATGCGGTCTCACTTCGGATCCCAGTGACATTTACTTCGCCCATTCAAACATTTACAATGTTCTCTACCGGTATAGTAACTACGAGTATATGTAGCATGTATAGTAGTATACTATACCATCATATCTTTATTGTTGCTATTCCTGGTGGTTTTGTCGTTGTTTTTCGTTGTTGGGTTTTGTGTGAAATTTTTATGACGACAGGTTGGCAACGCAGCCAAAGCGATTTCATGCTTGACGAGATGCGAGCGCGAGATCTGAACAAAAAAAGAAAAGAAGAACGAAATAAAAAAAAAAAAAAAAAAAAAAAAAAAACAGAAATGAAAATAAAAAATGGTGACAGCAAAAGGGAGAAAGTTTGAGTGTTTGTGTATAAGAAATGAAAGGGTTTTGTGGCTTGAAGCTGTAACAACAGTAGTGCCTCGTCAACTAGTGACTGACTCCACAAGAAGAAAAAAAAAAAAAAAACTTAAACAAGAGAAGACAGTAGAACTGAGGAGAGGAGAACTGAACTGAACTGAACTCAACTGAACTGGACTGAGGAGAAGAGAAGAGAATTGAACAGTGGGTATATCACAAGAAAAGGACCCTGGCATGAAAAGCATTATCCCGTTACTAACAACGTTAGTTTTAGACGCCATTGCTGTCGTGGTTGTCGTCGCCGTCGCAGCCATTTCTATTGCAATTATTTTTGTTGTTGCTTTTGCTGGTGCTGTCACTGACGCTGATGATGACGGTGATGTTGTTGATGACGATGATGATGATGATGATGAGCGCACGTTTCGCATTGATGACAAGGATGAAAGCGACGTCGACAACGACATCTGGCGGCGGCAATATTGTTGGCTTTTCTGACGTTATTCTCCCTATTCATTTCTATCGTTCTTTCCTCCTAACCTTCTTCTCTTCTTTCCCATTTGAATTTTTGTTTTTCTTATTATATTTTTTTTTTTCTTCCACGCTTTTCTTTGGTTTGCTTTCGTTTTTGTGTTAAGTTTTTCTTTTTATTTTTGTGTTTGTATACACACCACTGTGCAAATAAAGATGCCGTGAAACCATAGTAAATGTGGCAGGAAAAGGCGCAAAAAAATGCGGCAAAGATGAGTGCTTGACATGTAGCCGCCATTAGCGCCTTCGAAATGCTTCCACTATAACGATGACATGTTTGCAGTGAAGGCATCTCCAGTGGCTGAAACGAAAACTGTGGTATCAACATCAACATCACCATCACCATCACCATCACTATGTGACATGCAACATCATGAATAGCGTTGAATCATAGCAATAAGAGCAAAAAAAAAAAAAAAAAAAAAATCAAAAGATAAAAAACAGATACAACAAACTAGGAGTACAAGTAGGACTCAGAAAAGAATGGCAATAGAAATTGTGACGCTAATGAAAAGTCGCGACAATTTTATATAAATGAAGTAGTAGTTTTTACAATAAAATAAAAAATTCTTTATGAAAATGTTAATGAAGATAAAAAATATATAAAAGATACTCTTAATAATATTGAAAATATATTGGTAAAAATAATTTGTTGCTTTGTTTTCAAAAGTCATTGAACAATTGGATTGAACAGGCTACTTTTTTTTTTTAATTAAGTTTCAACTTCATAAAAATTGAGTCCAAGAAAACAATTTAAAATAATCTAAGACTCAAAATTTAATATTTATAAAGTTACAACAGTTTAGTTATAAAGTTTAGATAAATTACACAATTTTCATCCTTAAACTTTCAGCTATATTTCATAAAATAGTTCTTTATAGCTTCAATGTATGTCTGTACCAAATCATACCGCCAATAAGCTACAAATGGCTCCAAATATCATGGTTCTCATGACAATTACTATTACTATTACGATTCCTTGTCTGTCATTTTCTGTGCAATCAATTAGATTTGGGAAAATATTGTATGAAAGTATGAAAAAAGCCACCAGAAAAGCCCTTTTACCTCAATGGACCAGATGGTTTTTATTACATAAGAAAGGAAGAACGCTATTTGATCAGTTTCCTTATCCGTGAGGGGGCATGTCATCTCCTATTATGGCTCATTCGAACTTCAATTCCTTTCAAAAAATATAAATGCCATACGCTACTGAGAGCAGCTCCAAAAATCATTTCCTGACTTCTCTAACATTTTTAGGTCATTAACTTTTGGATATTTCAACACGATAATGCTCCAATATATACCGCTCGAGTGTTAAAAAAGTGGATTAACGACCAAAATGTTACCTTAATGGAGTGACATTCGTTCTCTCCTGACCTCATTAACATTGAAAACATATGAGGCTGGCTTTCTCGTAAAGTCTACCACTCATGGCAGACAATTTGAAAATATCGAAACATTAACAAATGCCATTAAGAGTGCCTGGAGCGATCTATCATTGTAATTTCTAAAGTCCCTTTACGATTCAATGCCTGACCAAATTTTCGAAGTGGACTCTATACAATTTTAATTAAGCTTAAAACATAATAAAAATATCAATAAACATTAACTTTTTGAAAGCCTTTCGCATTTATATCAACTTTTAAGTCCTTGAGTCTATTTGATTGATCGATAAAAAGTGTTAATTTTGAGGTTACCAACACAAAAAAATATTTAAAAAATAACCGTTTTACTGAGAACTCTAATTTTCGTTTAGTTTATTTAAGAATTGAATACTGAATTATAAAAAAATATAAGTTTGGAAATATTGTTAGTATTTTCAGTTCAAAAAATCCATAATCTATGAAAAAAAAAACCTTGAGTCTAATTGATTGATCGGGAGTGGTCTTTGAAATTTATTATTATAATTCATTATTTTTTATAAATATTTTATTGATGAATAAAAATTTAGGCTAATAATTTTATAAATTTTTCTATGAAAATGTCTGATTCAATCTACAAGGAGAGTCATCACAATAACCAATTGATCTTATATGCCAAACATTAATTCAAATGTTGAAAGATGTAAACTTTGTTTACAAATGACTATAGGTTTTTAGGAAGAAGAATATAAGTATTTTCTATATTGGTTTTTGAAACAGAAATAAAAAACGATGAGAGTTTTGAGTTTGAAAATATTTCTGATAGTTTGAAGAGGAGAACATAGGTCAAAAAGGTGCATTGTACATAAGACTCCCTGACGACCGCATAGATGGCAAGAACAATATACAATTTCATACTACAGACTAAATATACTTTGTCATCCAGGAAATCAGGTTTCCCAAGATATAATTGAAAAATTGTGTATCTGTGTTTGTAAAACCGGGAGTAATTAGTGAGATTGATGATATTGCAGGATATGTGCGATAGTTCTGTGTACATCTTTTTCTTTAGAAAAATGCACCTTTTTTTACTAAATTTTAGCTATCATAAAAATGGGGGAAGTCCCAAATTATTATTTGCTTGCAAAAGTTTTGCCACATCGTAATCTATAGATTTAAAATAGTTTCCGACATCCGCACAAACAGAAAAGTAAAAAAAAAGTGTATGGAAAGTAATGAAAACTTCATGTACTTATTATTTTTGCCAAATGTGTATGTGACAAATTTCATGGTGATCGGTCACACTGTGTCTGAGTTTACAGCCGTCAAACTAATTTTTTCATCCATTTTTCTATATGTGCTAGTGTATTTTACTTAAATTTAAGAAATTATCTCTGACAGACGACTTTTATAGTCATTGTTGTATGTTCTGAGTCTAAAAAACTATAAATAATATTAATATCATAAATTTGAGATTAATTTGAATAAAAATGAAAATTAAGACGAAGTGTTAAGTGTTAATTTGTCTTATCAAATTTAATAATCTATTGAATAATATTGAATATTACAAGAATGTTACACAGTAAATTTTGTTAAACCACTCAACTTTTTGAAAATAATATCTGCATATTGTCACATCAAACAGTTTTCATTATTGGTGTTCAGATTTAATATATACCTATATATATTGTATATTGTATATAATATCATATTGATTGAAAATTATGGAATTCCATGCAGGCGATAGATTTTTTATAATTTTTAAAGAAAAATTCAATTGAATTAAATTTGTTTTATGCATTCTTAGTCAATCATTAACTCATTCATTCTTTCATTCATTCATAATTTTTTTTTTTTTTTTTATTTCATTTCATTTCATTTCTATTTGATTGTTGAATAAAATCTTTGAGACACAACCCGCTTTCATTAAAAATTTCTCGCCTTCATTAATCCTGCCTGCCTGCCTGCCTGTCTGTCTTTTTTTGTGTGTCATTCAATCATTCATTTATGTATATATTCAGCCAGTTGTTCAGTCTTTCATCTATCCACATCCATTCATCCATTTATTCATTTATCGTTTCATTCGTTCATTCATTCATTATTTTAAGCTGTTTAATATTTGACTTCCGTTCTTTTGCCACGATTCGCGAACTTCATTAAGCAAGTACGCAAGTGAGGATTTTTATTATGATTATCATTATTAAATGCTTTTGCTGCTGTTCGCTACGCTTTGTATTTTCTTCTCCTGTTGCTTGAGTATTTTTTATTTTCATAAGAAACACATATACATACTAAGGGAAGCTTCATCATCATCATCATCAACATCACCAGCATCAGCATCAGCATCAGCTCAGCATCAGCATCATCATCATCATCACCATCATGTTGGTGATGTGTTTGTTTGTTTGTATTTATTCATGCCACAATCGCGTCACACGCTCTTTCAGCGCATTATTTATGATTGCCACTTTTCTTGTCGTCTGTGTCAGTGTTGCCTCATTTTTCACGCTGGATTTAATTTCATTTATGAGCTTAGAAACGATGAACGAAAAACCAAGAAAAATGAAAATTAAAAACACAAATATAAATAGAAGAAATAATAAAAAAAAAAAAACAAAAAAAAAAAAAAAACTGCAATGAAATTAAATCTATCCAATTTTAATATAAGTACTACATACATATTATATTTTCTATTTTCTAATTTCTTTTAACCTTTTTTCATTGCAGGTGAGTGTCTTTGAACTATGTACATACAATGCTATAATTTTATTGTCGGGAATTAGTAGTAAGTACTTAAAATATATAATAATTAATTTTAGCTCATTGTTGCGCTCCATTACGACAGATTTGATTTCAGATACTTACTTTCAAATTCCATCTACATTTATCGATTTCTGTCGTCTGTTGAGATTTAAAAGACGACGACGCACACGTTCTAGTAATTAATTTTTCATGAACCGAAGCGTCATCAGCTCCACAATACTGTAAAAAGAAACGAACACAAACTTCCTAGAGTTCCCCTTAGTGTGAGTGCTTGAAATCCAACCCCAATTTTTGCCAAATATGAGTAGATGGAGGCTTTTTTGCATAAATTAACATTTTGTCGTATTAAATAGTGAAAGGTGGAAGGTTTAAGAGCGATGATATTACATGGCAAAGCGGTTAAACTGTTGACGATGCAAAAGTACCAAAAATAAGAGAGAAAGAGAGAGAGAGAGAGAGAGAGACAACGAAAAATGGTACACAAGAAAATAAAAATAGATATGTAGTACTACTACTCCATTGAAGATAATGACAAAGAGGTCGAAGAAGGCACAGGCAAAAGCAAATGCGAAGGCCATACATACGAGGAGGAGGCCGGAAAATCCAAGTTAAGTGTTTAATTAATTGTTTAGCAAGCAGCTTAAACATGAAAACTTGCAGCAATAAAATTTTTTGGGTGATAAGTTGCCGACGATGACGACGACGACTATGATAATGATGAGTTAGCAGAGTATGAGGGACTGTTGGAATTAGATGGGAACATAAGAAATACGAAGACTGATTGAGGCAAGCAAAGTATTGTAGTAGACATTAAGAAGCAATGATGGCAAGCTCGAATGACATGAAAATAGAGTACAGGACAAAGTCAAATATGCAAGTAAACAAAGAACATAGTAAAAAACACTAAAAATTTAGATGAAATTTAAAGAATAATATTTATTATACAATAAGGAAAAGTTGTTATACATAGAAATTAGTAAGATTTAGAGCAGATATAAAATGATAGATGAAATTGATTAAATCGGATAGAGTAGAAGCTATAATATATGCTAATATGGGAATATAAATGTAAAAATCTTAAATATTCCTAAGCATACAAGAAAAGACACCAACTTCATAACTACCAATGATTTTCTATCATGACTCGGGAACATTAAACTTACTTCAGAAATGTTAAACTGAAGGCAGTTCAAAATATTTCGATAGGATATTTTAAAATTCAATTCAAAGCCCTCCCCTCGAGATTTAAAGGCCCTGCTGATGCGAAGTCCTGCGCTGTTTATATACAATATTTTGTAAGTATAATCACAAATGAATTCCCCTTGTAATATGAACAATCCTTCAATGTATTTGATAATTTATTTATTGAAAGTTATAAAAAAAATCAAGTAAACTACTCGCATTTACCATATAATAATATGTGGATAGAAAAGGATAAAAAAATAAATCAAAGTGAATTACATTTAAGTATTACTCTATTGTATCTTAAGTTGAAATATTATAAATAAATACATATTAAGAGTAAAAGAAAGTTTGAAATGAAAAAGGAATTTGTTATTTTGTAATTTTGATTCAACAATAGCAATATTTATAGCATATACAATAGTAGTAACTGTATTAAAGAGTAGAATTAACGACCGGTAGTTATTTGTAGAATTGAACTCAACTCAATTCAACACAACTCAACTGAACTCCATAAACAAGTGGCAAGTGTGAAATTAACAATAAATTATTAGCCAACATTCAATGTACCTACATATTTACTTGTACTTACTGAAAGTTGGAGGCGCATATATTTTTTGGATTTATCAATGCCAGTGGCAGTGGTTGGAGTTTTGCAGAGGCCAAATGACATAAAACAAAATGAAATGAATTGAAATGAAGACATTAACATTAATAATTGCACAAGTTTGCGCACATCAGCATCAGCAGCAGCAGCATCAGTAAATGAATGTTGGATAGCAAAAACAGCATGCAACAACAAGCAACTGACAATGCCACTGAGCATCAGAGTACTGAGTACTGAGTATAGAGTATAGTGTTGTTGTCTAACATGCAACGTCGGTAGACACATAAAATTTATGCACGATTTTTAGTGTCAGAGACAGCAGAAGTCAAAGCCGCCAAAAAAACAGAGGGAGGCATGAGACTGGAAACTTATTGCAAGTATGACTCAATGTTGAGGCCTCAAGCACAGAAGAAAAAGTGGGAATGGAATGGATATGAAGGTGGAGGACTGCACTGTGACATTTATCACCTGTGTTGATGTCACATACATACTTAGAATGCGAGATAGTTGAATAGAGAGAAAGATGAAGAGCGATAAAATGGTAAATGAATGTGTATGTGAATGAATGAATGAAAGAAATCAACATAAAATTTTATGCAACAAAACACACGGCTGCACCACAAACATACATACATATACTTATAGGAGATGTGTCGGCAAAGTATTCGACCTGTGACTCCGCACAGACAGGTATCTCGAATATTGTTCTCAAATTTTGAAGATTAAAAACAAAAATGAAATAATGTTGAAAATCTTAAGAAATAAATATTTTGGGAAAACATAAATGTAAGAATGGTACAAAGGCTTCAAAGTACGATGCTTCATGACTTTAGAGCATTATAAAACTAGAAAATATCGATAGAACAAGATCTATTCCGAACACTTGTATTTCAAGAATTCTAATTGAAATTTAAGGAATGATTCAGTAAAACAAAAAATCATTCAGGACAATTATATACTTACATAAATAGGTAATCATCATTACATAGCATAAAACAAAGTCCAAAATTCTTGTCCGTTTTGATATTCAGGACTTCGAGACCACACAACTGATTTTGATACGGTTTTCATTGTTATTAAGAAAAATTTTTACGGAAGGTTTTTATGTACATAAATAATTGAAATTGGAAAAGCATTTACAGCGCTGCATAATGAATATGAACTATTCGTTGAGTATTTTATAATTTCTGATCGGAATCTTGAATATTGGACCCGATATATGGCGAGATTTTTTTTTTCTCTTTTGTATTATATACAGAGATAGTAAAGCTTAGAAAGATATTTTAAAATCAAGTCCCCATCTTTGTCGTATAGAGATATTTGGGTTTTGTTTTGTTTATGATTTGTTTCATACAAGAAAAGATTTCGTTTGCCATGCGTTGCCGGGTCGGGTGCGCTAGTTGCTATTAATTGCTTTTCCCTGTGTATGAAATGACATAGCCAATTTGATGACATAAAAAGGATTAATTTGAGATAAGTTGACGCAGACACTAGGATCAATCCGCAATTTGGCCTCCAGAACTGTTTCATTTGTTTACCCAATTGAATACTGCTAGCGCTGATACTTTCGGGACACACCTCGTCCTAAGATTTCGGTACCTACACACACATATGTACATAGATGGTTTAGAATCGTCGGATGGATGGACGAACAATGCCACATGCAACACGATTGCATGCAACACGTTTGCAAATTTATGTTTGCAACCAAAAAAAACTTTAAAACTTTTCTTGTTGTTTATCGAGTTGAATATTTTTGGACGCGGATTCATTTTGCATTTTTCGCATTCTCATTCTCATTCCCACTTCCATTCCCTTTCCCTTTCCCTTTCCCTTCGTTTAGTTTCATTTTATTGTAGTTTGTTTTTGTCAGATTTTAGTTTTGGTGGTATGCAGATAGTTGTTTTTGTTGTCGCTATAATAATAACTGCGTAACATCATTTTGCATAAATTTATGCGCCTTCATATCTCTTCAACTACAAACAGCAGGACAAAAAAAAAAAAAACAGGATGACAACCACGACGACTCTATGAATAAATTCATTTTCAAGTGTGTTTATCTATTTGTTTCATTGTTTGTTTGCTTGTTTGTTAATGTGTACGAGTATATCTGTGAGCACTGGTGTGTTCGGGTTTGTATATGTATGTATATGTATATGCCATGCCACGCGTTAAAAGCGCGCTTCCGTTTCCGATTTTTCTTTTTTTTGAAATTCTAAAAACAAGTGAGTGAGTGCGTGAATAAGTTCGTGAGTAAAACCATGAGCAAGCGATAAATACTGCTTAGTGCAGAGTTGCGTATAAAAACTTTGCTTTTCCGCTTCGTTTTGCATTTTGCATTTTACTTTGCTTTGCTTTGTATTAAGTACAATATAAAGTAGAAAGAAGAAAGGAATAAAAATATAAACAAATACAAAATGAGGGAATACTTCATGCCACCCTCCAAAAAAAGCTGACACACGTGTAAGCTACACCAGCAGCCACAACGGATGTTGGTACTGGCAACATCTTTTTTGGGGACTTTACTTACTTTTAAGGTATATAAACTGTATGTAAATGCTTGTAACACTTCTTGGAATGAAAATCAGAGCGATATAGTTAACTTTTCCTATACAATATATTAGTTTTGATAAAATATCTTAGTTACAAATCATTGCAATGGTGACCATGACTAGAAGATTTGGATATTGGGTATGTTTACCTATTATTAGATTAGTTAGATGATAAGTCTTTACAATCAGTTTATTTGAAACCAGTTCTATGGACTTGAAATTCTGGGAGTCGAAAGCACAATATCTCTATGAATAATCTAATGCTGGGTACCTCAATAGTTAAATGTACGTCTCTGCAGATCTTTTTCCAATTTTATTTTTAAGATTTCCTACTCAATGATTGCCAACGGAACCCTATTACTAAGCATCTGCTGTCCGTCCATCAGTTCGACTGTCTGTCAGAAGGCTATATCTCATGAACCGTAATAGGCAGACAGTTAAAATTTTCACATAATGCGTATTTCTATTGCTGATATAAGATTAAATAATAAAAATAAATTGAATGTGGTCCCTGTACATGACTTAATAAGGGGTAATTTAACGTGCGGATATAGAAACATCTTATAGGATGGTACGGATTCCTCCGAGTCCGCCTCCCATTTAGCCGATTTTTCTTAGACTTTCTTTCTCTACTCAAATTAATTCATTTGTTGGACATTACAAAACTCACATCTATCTAAATGTGCAGCTTTATAATTGTCACATGATCAAACTCATTGAAGGGTGTACAAATTAAATTTGCATCTACTTTAATCTAGAGCAATGTGGCAGAAAGTTGTTTTACCTGCCTCTAGTCATTTCTTATGTAATATTATAAGTCTTGTCACCTGTTTATTTTTTTTTTATTTTTTCGTTACGTGAAGAAATTTTATTTATTTATTTTTTTTGTTATTTCAACTTTCTTTTAACCAATTTTGAATTAATTTCTTTTATTATTTTTTATTCCATTTTTGTTTTAAATAATTTTCAATTTACCATCTTTTTTACTTTATTTTATTTTGTTTTTCAAGTCTTCGAAATTAATTTTTGCATTTTTTATTGGATTTACTACTGATGCCACCTTAATTTACCTGAAGCCATCATGTCTTTGAGAAATTTATTGTTTCCGAACTGAAACTAAAAGTTAAAAGAAAAATGTGAAAAGAAGAAATAAAAATTTAAAATGAAAATTTAATTTTTTATGGAAAATCAAAAGTAGAATAAAGTAAACCAAAAATGAAGGAATACATTTTTAAGACTTTTAAAACCAAAGAAATCTTTAAGTGAGAGAGACTGGTAAAATACATGACTACAAATTGTTTGAAGTGAATGACGACGGCATTGTCTACTTGAGTGAGTGAGTCAGTGAGTGTGAATGTATCTATGTACAAATATAAATATGTATGTGTGGCTGTGTGCTTATTTGTATGAGTATTTGTGTGGTTCTATGGCACGCGTTTTCATTTTGTTTCTGTTGTGGCACGCGGAAAAACGTGGCAAGAAAATTTGTATGAAATTATTTTTATTTATTCGTGCGTGCCTGCGTGAAACGCATTATGAGACATAACATAACTGGGCAAGGACTTGCGTATCAGCAAGAGCACGGTGCAAAAAAGGTATGGGGCGAGACAAGAACTGACAGTAGAAAATTTTCACCTGCCAGACAATCCTCTGACTGAATCTGTCTGAATCTGTCTGAATCTGAGACTCATCTCCACCTCGTTGTACTTATGTGTGCGTTTGGTCTTGCATATTTGATAAGACAATTTAGGAAGTTTCATTCAAGCAAGCTTCGAAATGTAGTAAGTTCCTCCTCTTTTTTTTTGTCTGTTAGCTACATTGAATTTTTTCAACTTTTGGTCGTCAAAAGAGGATAAAAGAAAATTATACTAAGGAGCATAACACAAATTCATATAGCATACTTAATTGATTCTTATAACAAAATGTTCTGTATACAGTTTATTGTTGGTTTTTCTATGTGAATTCAGAATTAGTTCCTATGATTCTTATTTTGTCATATGAGTAGTTAATTTTCTTATAAAGCAATAAATGTTTTAATTGAAAAATTTCAGATTTTTTCATAAAGAGTTTAGATATGAATATCTTCACCAGACTCTAATAAATAAGTTTTATTTCCTTCAGTTCCTAGCAGTTCCATTGCTATCATCATTATCATCATCATCATCATCATTATCATTGTGTGGTTAACCTCAAAAATACAGATAAATAGAAACACGCATATAATCACGTCAGTTTATTATTATGCTCAACGATGCTCTCAATATTCAACGAAATCACTTCCTTCAAATCAAACCACCAGATACAAACACACAGTTAGGCAGACAGACAGACTGACAAACATATAAAATTTATAGAGAATTGGAGGTTGAGACCAATAAGATGACAAGAAGAGAAGCAGATAAATCCAATCCAATCTAATCCAATCTACTAAACCTTAACCAAAAATATAACCAAAACCATATAAAACGTTAAACGAATAATTTGCCAAACAATTTTCCAAAAATTTTGAATGCTAAGCACATACGGGTAATGGTTAGAATACCTCATTGCATGACACAGGACTAAAGGCATAATTTATATTTGCTGAAATACTCGCACATCGAATACCAATTGCGAAATCTCATTTATTGCATTTGTACTCATTGTTAGCAGCTCATAAAATAGAATTGGCCATTGACATAACCTGGAGGGCTTCGACAAACACTGACCATTTTCATATTTTATGCAGTGTAGTACATACAATATATACATAAATATGATATAAAAGTGTAGGAGTAGTAGTGTTCATAAACAATAAATAGTTATTAGGTTGACTTATCCTTAATAGGAATACAATATAATACAATAGAATTGAAATTCCAGTTTTTAGTATAACATACCATAGAATATTACAGTATAGGTATACTAAATGAATAAACTGAAAATATTGTATTATTGTTTCAATGCAGGCAGATATTACTTTTAATAGTTCTTTAGTTTTTGAGATATAAAACTGACATTTCCGATAGATGATTTATTTGATTAATGAAAGAAACACTATTCACGTCACACATAGCAGACAGTCTCTAGTTTTCCTTCAATCATTTCTGCTGGACAACATCCAATTCTTACATATTCATATCAGTGCCTTACTTTTTCTCCTTCTATTTTGTATCTTCTTTTGCCATCCAACTCTATTCATAGATCACTACAATTTGAATTATCGTAACAATATTATTGTACGATGATTGAACAAATGCATCAACATTATCTGCGATTTCTCTGATTCTCATAAAATATTCTTCAAAATCCTTTCCTTGATACATATTACTTGCTACCAAAGAAAGAAATGTTTGTGAAAATATATAAATGTGTTTTTTATTAGCAATATTTTTCATCAAATTGTTGAATATGATATCAGAATATCAGTTTTATATATATAGAAATGCCAAAGATTGACAATATTTGATGAGTAGAGTGAGAAGGGTTACTCTTGCCTTATCATTTCGACAATATATTTTATCACAATCTTGATATTAGGCACAAAGTGACTGTTGTGTTTTTAAATGCTATGAAAGACACTGTTTTGCTCGGAGCTGAGAAACGCTTCATTAAATGAAACTTTATACTAAAAGGTTCAAAAGAGACACAACATTGTATAGAAAGAAAATGCGATCAACTTAATTGCTCAATTGTAATCTGTTAATGGAAAAATGGGCTGAATAATTGTTAAAGTATTTCTGGATATGCAATCATTATTGCTTAGTTTTTATTATTGATGATAATATTCTGATCACACTGCCATTCTTGCGAATTCATCATCTCCCGTTGAGTCAGCAGATCAGGTCCAACGGTATTTGCTGAAATTTAACGACTGAACCTATCGTTAAAATATTTGCCAAATCGCCAAATTGCACGTTCACATTAAGGCGCAATACTTGTCCAGAAATAAACCTTGTCTGATACTATTATCATGCCACAGGTTCACCAAGTTCGCCTTGTTAAAAATATTACTGCTTGTTGTTATCACAAAAATGAAAAAAATGGACTGGCAAGAAGTAGACTCTGGATCAACAACAAACTGCTTAAATGCAGACAAGTAGTAGCACCCATCAGGCTTACAACATAAGAAAAATTCTAGCAATGCAACATAAAGCCCTGTGACGTATATCGGGCGCATTATGGTTCGTCAGAAACTCGACTTTACATCGGGATATGAAAATGCCAACGATATAAAGATCGACTGCTTCATCACCCAAACCCCTTAGCAAGGGCCCTAATACACAACAGCAATCCACGACGGCTTAAACGATTCCATCCCAACAATCTCCCCAAAAGAAAAGCATAAATATCTTTCTCTAAACGTGACGTGACTATTTATATAACTGATGATACTAATGTTTGGATTGATTTGACTTTGAAAAATAAGTTTTTATCATTATTATGTTTATCTCTTAAGTAAAATAAATTCCTTTATTTACTGGTGATTGTCCCAGCCACATAAAATATTCCTAAATACAACACACAATATTATACGTGAATGCTATTTAGTCTTGTTTGTTTGTGTATTTCAAAATAATTGGCTGCATATACTCAATTATTGCTTCCCACTGCTCGCCTATTTCACATATACTTATCTTTTTACATTTATTAAATTTTTATCTACACAGATTTTATTAATATTGACATATAACATACTGCAAAGACTTAATAAGTATTAATGATTATAATCTAAAAGAGAGATCAAATACATGTATGAAACCTCTTAAGGTGTCTTGTGTCTTGTTCAATAAATTGAGAGCCAAAATATTGAAATGATTATTCAGTCTATTTACATAATTAATTCTAAACTTTTGAATTTCTACTTTAACTACAGGCATTTTAGTGGTCTATCTAGGATTTAATAGAGGATTTCGGATTAGAATCTTTGTAGGATTTCAATGTTTGAATTGCTTGTTGTGCAACAACACACCTGGATTCCCGTACGTCCAGACCGGCTTCAATATGGCTTTATAAAGTAGTTGATTGCTTGCTGTGCTGCGTTCTTTCCAGAAACCATAACATTTTTTTTAACATAAGATCAAGTTGCTTTCATTTTTTTATGTTATGATCTTTCCAAGTAAACCATATTTTTTTTCTAAATATATTCCAAGGTATTTCATAGTGAAATCTCAATCTTTTCTTTTTATTTATATTACATTTGCATGAAGATATAATAGAATTAATTAATAGTAATAATATTCAAATAAATCTAGATAACAATGATAATATAGAGATTAAAAAATATACATACATGACGGAGTTAAATGGAACGTGCTTTGCTTACAGGGATTTGTTTTTTTAGTCTATTTCGTAGCGTGGATAGAGAATCTATCATTATTTGGTCTCCGGAAAAATTAATATTTAAGACCTTGTGCAGGGATCTCTTACGGATATACTAGGGCACACCAGTAAGCAGACGCAATGTTTATTTTGTTTGCAATACCTGTATATTTCTCATATGGGAAGCTGCAGTAAAGCCCCATAATTGCAGGCAAAAGTTAGAAATCATTATTTTGTTATTGAGAGTGAAATTGATTTTCACTTTTAGTATTCAGTGGAATTTCTTAATTTTAACAAATCACTTAAGAAAATGAGCTCAAATCATATTATTATCTATTGTAATTGCATTACTATGATAAGTTTCTTTTCTGAAGACGATCGCCATTGAAAGGCGGGAAGGTATTATGTCTGAACGTGAATAGAATATAAGTAGATTTTTGATGGTTGATCAATATGTTCAGAAAGGAAAATCTATTGAAAATTTATCGATTAGATGAGCTTAAAATGCTTATTTTTCTGTTGATTATCTTCTATCAACTAATGAATTCGAGTAATGCTTCTTTTTGTTTGCCTGCTTCAAAGTATTTTCTGGTTTTCTTTATTATTGTCCCTTCTATTGTTATTGTATTCTCTTATTTTAACAAATTCTCTCTTTCATTATTCATCTATACATATATAATTTATGTAGATCGAATCTTTAATGATTTAATCATAAAGAAAATTGAAATTTGTCGTTTTGCTTTTCATTTTGATATCATAGAACACATTAATGAATAATTTAAAGAAGTTTCATATGAAAGCCACACACACACACACACACATACACATACACACTCTGATAAGCCCACACAGAGATAAACACATTAAGACTATTCAAATGACAAAATACTATTGTACTTATGTTAAAGGAAAAAAAAGTATATAAGCACAAAAGAAAAAATTAAAAGATAAAATTTGGCAAATTTTTCAAAATACTCGTACATGAATTTCAATTGCGGATTACCATTTATTGCGTTTTCTTCTGTTATTTTCTTTACCTTACTTTACCTCTTTTACTTTTCATTCATTCCTGTTTTTTTTTTCTTCATCTTTTTTTGTTGGTTGTTATTGGTGTTGTTGCTGTCGTTAGCAGCTCATAAAGTTACCGTTAACGAGCATTGATTCGAGGCATTCACATGTTTTCATGTTTTACCTATTCCCTTCTTGTACAAATTCAACACGTCGTATACGTAACGCGCACCTGTCAAAATGAAACATAGGAACCCATTGGTATTACATGTATTTCCATGTATGCAAAGAAGTGTATGTGCGTGTGTGTGTAGGTTGGTGTGTGGGTTCGCTTGTGTGATGTGATGAACATGAAAAGTAACGTGAAAAGCAACGTTTTGCTTATTTGGCATGAATAAATCAACTCTCTCGTTGTGCGTCGTGTGTTGTGTGATTCCTCTGTTTCCGTTTTGCCAAAATAAAACTTTGCAATCACACAAACATATAGAATATGTATATATATTGTGTATTGTATATAAATTCTATTCAGTAATGCTCAGACTATTCGTTCGCTTGACTTGTTACACTTCACACTTCACAAAGGAGCTGAGCTGAGCACATCACAGCAGAGTAGCGCAAAGTAGAGTAGAGTAGTTAAGGTTGCTCCATTGGTATTGTTATTTCATTTTCGTTTTCATTTTCGATTTGCTTAACAAATTTGTAAGATTCTTAACACATTTGCATACTTGCTGCAGCAATTTCCTCATACACCACACCAATATATTCTTGGTATGGCAGCAGATTGGTGGTGGCTCTTCCGTTGCCGGTGCTCATTATTTTCTGGTGTCAGCAGATAAGCAAGCAACATCCATGAAAAACTATAGTATAAAACGACATCGATTCGTATCGCAATGTATCTCGAACGTATGCTACTTGACATTTTCCCCTTACTCATTTATCCCTTTTTTCCTTTTCTCAACATTTCTTCTTCGTCATCATCATCATCAACATCATCATCATCATCATCCTTATGATCAACAACATCATCATTTTGTTCTTCATCTTATAGTTGTGAAATGAATTTTATTTTATTTTGTTTTATTTAAGATTTCATTCTATTTTATTGTTGGAGTTGTTGTGTTGGAAGATTTTTCTGTCTGTTGGTGAAAGGATTGAAGATTGTATTGTAAACGAGGATACGCGAGGATTGAGTGAGTTTCTTGGTTTTTCCTCCTATCTTTTCTTTATTTATTTTCCTTTAGTTTAACACTTTTTTTTTTTTTTTTTCATTTATTTTAAAGTGTCCTTTAGTTTTGCTTGAGAAAATCGTGTGGGAATTTTTTATCGGCGATTTTCTTTTCTGAGATTGTAGTGTTGTGTTGTTTTTTTTTTTCTCGCCTTTTTCACAAAGTTTTGACAGTTGTTGTCGCAAATAAGCAGAAAATAGGAATTTCCGGTTTCCATTCTATTCTATTTTATATGCAAGATTTTCTTCTAGACTCGTTGGAAAAATGTTCGGGTGACATGGAAAAGAAAAACAATCAGAACGAAGATTATCTTCGGCTAAGCCAAAGATGTAATACTCTTCAAATAACCGCTACGTTTCTGTGATTTAGCACACATAAATATTACAATATTGTTTTGACTTTTGCTTAAAATATAGTCCATATACATACTGCATCTTTTATGGGAACTACGTGATCCAATAATCCTAGCATCTTAAAATTAACATGGCTGGGGAATATTGATCCGATATTTATAGAGTCTAAATTTCGGTTCGATAAGACAAAAAACAAAATATTTTTTTTTTTTTTGTAAGAAAAATGTTGTAATTTGGGTTTTTATGGGAAAATAGAGGAAGATATCCGATTCGACTGATTCTGACATATGTGCAGACAGTCTGATGAAAATTAAACTTTTTGCAAAATTTCAGCTCTCTAGCTCAAAAATGGAGAGACTTGTTTACATACTATCAGACAGATAGATGAATAGGACAGATGAACATAGCCAAATCAACTCGTCTCATTGAGGTTATGGGGTCTCCGATGTCTCTTTCTGTCTGTTACAAACTTCATGACAAATTTATAATACTATTCACTGTGTGAAGAATATAAAAATACTGACTGAAAGAAGCATTACAATTTTTGTTTTCGATGCTCCGTTTTGCTGATTTCCATTGAAATATTTGTATTCGTTTCAGTGCCGCAGAGGAATGCCAAAGGGAGGATGACCATGGGAGGAAAGCATTCAATTGACATCGAAATGCAAGTTATTTACAATAAAATATTTGAACACATGAAGCACATTGTTCAGTGTCATTTTGCATTTGTCCTTCTGCTGTTCTTCTTTTTCTTTTTCTTCTCCTTCTGCTATTGTCCTTCTCTTATCAATGTCTACTCAAGCTTATTTTGTGTGTCACTTAAATATCAGAAGATATAATCCACTTTACTCATTCTCACCAAAAGCCATGCATTGATGATTTAAATATGAAATGCAATTGGCAGTCAACACTTCAATTTCACTGCTATTGGTGTTATGCTTTCGAAGCTCATAAAACTGACATTAAGTAAGCAGTAACAAGAATAATAAATAACCTTTTCACAGATAAATAGTTAGAAAAACATCATTCACTCCACCCATCCACTTAACCATCATTCAACCCATACTCTTACGTGCTTCAAAACATTTTATGTTTGATGCGATCTGTTATAAGGTCCTAGTTCGCAGTTACTAATCAAGTTTCAAAAAGCCTTTATACATAGTTAGTCCCTTTTTGTTATGCATGAGAGCGCGTTAATGCAGATTTGGTTTGATTTGCTTTTATTTCGCTTTGGGCTTTCAATTCAACTGAAATGAAATTTTAACAAAATTCTTCTGAGAGAAATCAACATAGAAAAAACCATGTTAATCCAAAGGAACTGAATTAAAATTGGAAAGTCACAAAGACATAGACTACATAAAGATTTTGTAAAGATGTCCTTCAGTTTGGTTTGGTTCAATTTGATTCTATTCTCTTTGGTTTTGTTTCTTGTATTCATCTAAAAAAAAAATGGATCCACATGAATAAGGCCAACGAAAAAGGGTATTAAATGAAGTCTATTTTAAGGATGGCACACCAAAATGTTTACCATCAGTTGAAGCGTACACTTACTCGTATATGTATGTACGTAACTTTGTGTATCTACATACAAACATGTGTTTAGGTTGGTTTAGTTATTTATGTATGTATATGTGAGTGTGTCACATGCTTGATATGCATGAGTTCATATAGGCGAATGTATGTACGATATGTTTGTTGTCTAATCTATGTTGCCTCAACGTCTATAAACATGTTAATTTACTAGTGTAGTTATTTAAAAAAAGAAATAAGAAAATCAACTCTGAGAAGAGAAAAATTGAATTAGCATAGAAATAATAACACCAACAACAACAACAACAACAACAACAACAACAACAACAATAACAACCAAAATGAAGTACTTTGATTTTGTAACACACGAACAACTAAACAACAAACAAACAAGCACAAACAAAATAATATAAGAAAAGATTTGAACAACGGTTTCACCGAAAATCGCATACCTTACACAAATGATTTGCAATGAAATGAAATGATGTAAATTTATTTATATCAGTCTTCAAGAATTTATAGAATTTTCATAATTCAATGCTTGCAACATGTCTCTTCTTTCATTGATAGGAAGCTGAAGTAAAGCATATTTTCGCCGTGATGAAACCATGGAGCCTAGTTTCAGTGATAATGATATTAAGTGATGCTGATTTAGAGTATTGGTGTTATCTGCTTATACTAAACAAATCTAATCTGTTATTTATAGTTTAATATCTGCAACATGATTGCAGTATTTTGCTCTACACTTCTGAAACATTAACTGACTAAGAAGGGTGTCCAGAACAAATTTGTCTTTAACTTTATTCTTTTAAATGTTAAGGATATGAATGCGGTTTGTGGGAAAAAATTGAATTCATAAGGCGGTTGGTTTAAAGCATTTTAATATTAATTACTAATAAAAAGTGATAATAATGGTAGAAATTTTAGTTCCATAAGTCCTAAGTTGCAGGACCGTATTTCATCCAAACAAACGAAAGAAACTGAGTGAAGCGTAAAAATGTTCGCTTATGTTTCATCTTATCATTATACACACCACTAATATACCCTATCATTTATGCAAAAGAAGTCAAAAGGAAAGGAAAAAAAAACCGGAAAAGGAAAGAAGAAAAAAAGTCAAAATCAAGTTTCATTAATATGCACATAAATTACATGATTAAAAGGATAACTACTATATATGGAGATATACACATTTGTATATATATATGGTACCCAGTTATGCATATATGAAAGAATATACTTGTACATATATGGATGTATGGATGTATGAATGTGCAAATGTGCCTGTGTGTGTTTCAGTTGAGTTTGCTTGGGTATTTGTGTATCTATGTGTGTCTTTTCCTTTTGAACTAATTTATCTCTGTTTAATTTGTATAATGAGAACAAAAAGCCTTTTCTAATTTCCTTTTTATGATTTCCGTTCATTTATGTATAAAAAAAAAAAAACAGGCATATTTATTCTATATTAATATTTGTAACACAACATATACAACACAACATATTTTATATATATATTGAGATCAAAATGATTAATTCTTAATTGTGAAAATTGTTTAGATATAAATTGAATTTGTTAAGTATTAGAAATCTTAGTTTTGCAATGAAAAAATCTGTTTCCTTTTACATTTTTCATTAATTTTGTAGGGTTCCGTACCCAAATGGTGCCTTTACTGTCCATCCGTCTGTCCGACTGTCTGTCAGAGAGCTGCAACTCATGAACCGTAATAAGTAAATAGATAAAAACTTCACAGAGTGTGTGTTTCTATAGCCGCTATGAGAAAAAATTATAAAAATTAAGTAAAGTTAACAATTGAAAGGGGTCCCCATACAAGAAATGTGTGTTTTTAAATAATACCCAAAGAAGTATGAAATACTTTATTATTTTGCAATCACTCAAATTTCATTCTATAATGAGTTTTACTCTTTCATATTCATCTTTGTATATTGTCCGATGACAGACACGCGGACGAGTGTAAAAAGTATATAGTGGTAAATCTTTAACGATGGTACGGAACCGTCCGACTTGTTTGTAAATAATATTAAATATTCGCTCATAAAATTGGTAAAAAAGGTTTTCTGGTTTTAAAGTTGTAGATATTGACTAAACTTGATTGCAGTCTTTCTCCCTAGAAAAAATAACACTATAAAATTAATTCATTAAACTAGTTTTTAATCATTGAAATTAATGATGCAGGGTCTCGATAGTTTTTACTCAAAAAATGATGCTTGACGAGATTCTCAAATTTTAAAAGCTGTCAAACACAAACTAAATGACGCAGCTTGCTTAAAATGTGATAATAGGCTATTATATAGATGATAATTGACAAAAGCAGTGATAAAAAGTCATTGACTTATCTAACTATTTATCAGAAACTGGGGACAGCAAATGTGTTAACAGGACGCATGAGCTGCTTTAAAGATACTTATATCAAAACACCATTCTGAATATTTTTCGTCATTTCAATGGCTTGTACCTCTATTATTTTGTAAATTAAATTTCTTATACATATATTTTATCAAGATTTCAACTTAAACTTCAATCGAAAACTTATTATTGAATATTTAAAGTTTGCCATATCCCACATTATTGTAAAATTTATAGTAGCAAACAAAGAAGAAATGATGGCGGAAAACTTAAAAGAAATGTTCACAAAATCCTGTGGTCCCAAACTAAATTGTAAACAAGAGAATGACAAATACTTTACATATATTGAGGTTTTGAAGTTTTAAAGGAATATTTTAACAACAAATAGTAAAATAAACTTAAATATGCACAATTCTGGTCGAATTTACTAGAGAAAATTCAAAACAAAAAAAAAAACAAAAGAGGGTTTCTTCAAATAGCAAAAAAGGATGTTGTTTGCCTCTGATGCCAAACTAAATTCCGACTAATGACAAATGGCTGGGTCTGAGGTCGAGGAAGATACAAGAACAGCTACAAGAACAACAACAACTACTAAGACCTTTGAAACAGAATGTCCTTATTCAGTCCTTATTAAGGAAAACTGGTCAGGATTGAGGGTATCTAGAACATTTGCCAAAAAAGAAAAAAAAAAAAAAAATAAACAAACAAACAAATATGCTGCACATGTCCGTCGTTTGCCGTCCTTCTACTTAGTAACTATAAGCAACTTTAAAATTGACAAGCTCACACACTCAGTTAATCACATACACACACATATATAGGTACATATGTACTTATACATACAAAGATGACTATCATTCACACATATTTAGAGATACAAATAGGAAGACAAATATAAGCACACACAGATAAGCACACGCACACTTTACTCATATCACTTGCTAATCGTATGCAAAAACTTTTAGTGGAAATTGCCGCTTTCATTTTGCTTTGCGTTTGAGTCCTTGAGCTCTTTTTGTGCGTTCCAAGTTAGAAAATCAAATAAAATATTTTAAAAAGCAAATAAGTTGAGAACATAAAGTAAATAACGGAAAGAGCGAAAAAGGATGATGATGATGATGATGATGATGATGATGATGATGATGATGATGATGATGATGATGATGATGAAGAGCAAGTATAGACATCAGATGGCATAATGAGTTAGTAGCATAGCAAACTAAGGATCTTCATGCAGGTTCTGTCTGACTGTCTTACTCTTTAATTCTGTGTTGCCTAAATAAATATTTGACACACTTTTCAACAGCAACAGCAATATTAGCAGCAACAACAATGAGACTCATAAAGTAAGACATAGAAAATTAAAAAAAATAAATAAAAAGAAAACAATAACAACATCACGTAGCCAAACAACCATCATCAAAAGTATCTCAAACACAAAATGAATGAAATAAGGAAAAGAAGAAAAAGGATAGAGTTTCATTTGAAGTTACTTAAAATTACTTTTGGCATTACCTTGGGGGGAGGTTGGGTTGAAGATGGTGGAGACAGTGGCGGAGCCGGCGGCGGATGAAGATGAAGGAGATGTTTGGTAGATTACAATGAAAACCTGTTTGAATACACTTCTAATGAGAAATACATGTCATTGCTAAAAGCTTTGCCAATTGGAAAATAAACATATGCTTACACACACACACACACACACACATATACACACACTCAAATACCTACACAAAGATACATATATTCATTTTAAAGAAGTGACAACACAAACAAGGAAGAGAGTGCCCATTTTAATATTGAAGATGCCATTTATTTAAACGAATTATCTGGAAAAATTTTTCACATGCTCGCATATACATACATATGTACATATGTATTCAATGATACATACATACTCACATATATGTATATAGAAACATACACAAACTCCCTTTCTCCATAGAATGCTTTTAAAGCTAATGTATCCTGTAATTACATTAATAAATAATATTGTATTAACAACAATGACAACGTCAAAGGTAGCAGCAGCATCAGCAAAAATTATTACACAAAAACTAATACATAAAAATATAGAACATATCAATATTTCATTAGTTTCATACCGTTCACCAAACTTTTGTTGACAATATGAAGAACTTGCCCGGTAGCCGAATTCAGTTCATATAACATAAGTAAATACGAAATACTATTGTAGACAAGTTCAGCTAAGTAGTGTAGGGTTTATTAATCTACAAATGTTTATTAATTTAAGAATTCCGATGCTTTGTGATTTTACTGTTTTTTATATTTCTTTTTACACTTAATCGCCTATCTCAACTGCTCGCTTCGAACTCACTCTCACGACTCCTTTGAACTCACTCTCACGACTCACTTCTTTTCTCTAACCTCGAGCACTGGTATTGCCAACTCTTTCCTCTAAACCGGGGTTGCCACCTGTGGCGAACCCTTACAATCCTACAGTAGGTATATGAAATAAAAGTTCTGTGATATTAATTTTCGGATATTTGTCATCAGATGACTAGTTGCTGTTTACATTTTCTGATATTTAATGATTCTCATGAATGTTAATGCTGGTAACATCAACTCAAGCAATTGCATCCAATTGTGATTATACACTTAGGCGCGGCATTTGTTCACATATTAAGTTCAGCTCAGGGGTTCTTCCAAAGGTACCGTAGTCTAATACTAGACAAACGCCTCACCGCCGCGAATTTAAATTGGCTGCTACGTCAAACTAGTAAACTTTCATTAGCAAATAATAGATTGAGCGAATGAGAAATAGTGTCACCATCCTGGGGCTCTATGCCATATAAATTTGGGTCATCACTGCTCCGAACAAAAGAAGTAAAGTTCACGCTTTCTAAAACAAGGATTTTGGAAAAATTATGGTAGCCATATAGTTTGTTCGTAATACTACCCTAAAAAAGGAACTTTAGATGCCTACAGTGCTTAGGAAAGTCACTTTATATATAAGTCCTTATAATCAGCGACTGTAGAGACATCGCAACATTATGTTGACAGTTCTCTCTCAAATTGCGGATCAGCAAAGATTGACAAGGCTTCTAATTTACAAAGAAGAAGGTGATCCATACAATTGTTCAATTTCTCTGCATAAATAACGCCCATTTAATTGTATTATAATCAAAAGAATATTCAAATCTATTGTACGATAAATGCGACGAGGAAACTGGGTTTTCATCACAAGTTTTCATAAATAACTCCAGTAGCACTCCATTATTGTTATAGTGGTGAACAACTCTAACATTTTGGATTGTATTTCCATCATGAAATCGCATCTGATAACAAAGCTGTCAAATCTTAATTGCAGGACAAGAAATCGATCATATTTTATAAAGGTTTTTAAAATGATTCTCACTTAGTGATTTTGCATATATTGCATTTCCTGGTTTTCATTTGTTAAGCTCTGAAGCCCAATGACCGCAGCTACTATAAGTGTAAAAATTATATTAAACAATTTTTGTTGGTCACTGTGTTTGCCTTTAAAGGTCATTGATCCTTTGCCAATGCCATGCTCATCATGCTTTGCAATAATTAATCTATCATCTAGTGATGCACTACAATCAATGCCTGACTGCGAATTT
>JBANCV010000412.1:0-40380 GCA_037040105.1 Amiota albilabris | reverse complement strand
CATTCATTCATCATTCATTCATCATTCATTCATCATTCATTCATCATTCATTCATCATTCATTCATCATTCATTCATTCATTCATTTAATCATAAATTTTTTTATACAAAGCAAATGTTTTTTTATTGGCAAGGATATCAGGAATGTCAAAGAATTGTTTGGTGACAGTTAAGTTCCTTCCTTCTTCGTGTAATCTTCAAAAGAAGTCCATGTTGTTGTTATTAATATTATTGTTATTAAATTTGTTTTCAACTGATTTTTGTGATTTTTTACTTTTAGTATTTGAAGTAAAATAAATTTTTGTCAGAAAAACTGAACCTATAAGGCATTCGCAAGAGGATTTCTGTGTTCGAGTACGAGTATCTTTTGATGAAGAAACAACGAACAAAAGAAACTTGAAATGTTGATGGAAATAGGAAAATGGAAGAAATTGTCAACATAAAATGCAAACTTTACCAAAGAGGCATGCAATGCATGAAAATATGTACTCGTGTATGTATGTATGTATAATGAGTATGTAGATGAATCTAGCATCTAAAGGATATGGGTGAAGAAAGAAGGATGGATGGATGAATACGAGTATATGGGAATAAAAGAAAACAGTTGGAATTGTGAAGCCAAAAACCAAAGCTGAAGCCACAACTGAAGTTGCGAACTCAAACTCATTCAGTTGAAACTGAACTGAACTGAACTTTGAGTATGCAGAGAAAGATAAAGTCAAATACTTGACAAGTCGCAGGTAAAGCTGAAAGTATTTTCAAATACAAACACACACAGGCACACATACATTCACACATAAATATATGTATATATCCAGATAACTCATGTGTGTGCGTGTGTGTGTGTGTGTGTTTACTAAAGTGCTGCAAAGTTTTCAAATTATTTTTCGGTTACATAATTGGAATTGATAACTTTGACTGCTGCTATTGCTGCCACTACCACTGCCAGGCATCTCCAGTCTCTTTAAAACACTCACATGTTTTTCTGTATGTTCCCCCAATATATCTATATTTTTTATTTTGTCAATAACAAGCAATTTAACAATTTTATACACGCGCATCGATACTCGAGATACTCATACATAGCATGACATGGCATGGCACAACACTCATACGTATACACACACACATACATGTTACTTGGTTGTTGCCATTGTATTGATGAAGAGTTATGATGTAGATATTGTACACTCATACATTATGAATTTATCAATATAAATATATATTGTAAGTATACGCATATGTAGTACAAAATGTTTATACCCTTTAAACAAAAACAAATCTATGTTCTATAGTAAGATGCTGATGTTTGTAATGTGTAAAAGAGAGAGAGAGAGAGAGAGAGAGAGAGAGAGAGAGAGAGAGAGAGAGAGAGAGAGGAAAAGAAAATGATGTTTATATTGCATTTAGGAATGTTCCAATATCTTAAAAGAATTAATACGTACTCTTATGTACTCATATGTATGAGTATACCCAATTGGTATTGAATGAAATGTAATTAGTGTTTTGAATCGGAACATCCTTAATTACACATGGAGAAATCGATCCATCCGAGATTTTCCGTCTTCATTCATTCAGTAAATTCCTTCATTCATTTAACCTTCTGTGCATTGCAAACTGCTCCCATAGTTTTTGAGATTTGAAAAATCAGAGATTATTTGATTGCCACATTTATGATCCGATTCCGAGAAAACATAGTCCGCCATGGACTTACAAGAGCGCTTTGTTATATGCGAAAGCTTATCTTCTCCAAGAAAAATCGATCAATATATGTACCAAATAGCAAACATATAGCAAACATGTCACATCTCAATATGATTCTCCAGAATTTACTAAATGAATAAAATGGTATATGACCAGAGAAATGAAATGATTCTGTCCATATGAATATTGTATAACAATGCATATGTATTTATCTAGGAAGTGTATTTATGATTTGGTGAAACCCATGGGTGTACCTTTTTTTTTTTTTTTTTTGTTTGTTTATCTATTTTATTATTTTTATTAGAAAGTTTTCTCTCTAAAGTTATCATTCAACTTGAAAATCAATAAAACTTTTATAAAAAAACTTTTGATTTGCCTGTTTTCCTTTCCTTTTTTTTTCGTATTTATTTTATTTCCAGCAATTTTGGACTAACCTTTCTTCATTATTTTGATCGTTTTTGGTTGATTTTTTATTGACGTCAATTTTATCTTTATTACTTTATTTTATTATAACGCTGCATGATTTTTGTTGGTTTTTTCTTTCCTATTATTTTAAAGATTTTATTCGTTTTTACTCACAAAACAAAAACAAAAAAATAAAAAAAAATTAAAATTTAAGTACAATAATTGTTAACTTGTATTAACACTTAACATCCAATAGAAATTTAATTACACGAAACACTGAAAGACACAAAGTCATGACCAAGTTTTGAATATACTTTGATTTAATTTGTTGCTCGGTTGATGGTAAAAATGAAAAATTTTATCCTATTTGAAACAACTGAACACAACAAATCCATGATCAATAATATTTTAAAGATTTTTTAATTTTACTAAGATTATTTTTTTATTTATTATTTTATTTATTCTATTTCTTTTTAATTTTTTTTTTTTTTTTATAAATTTTCAATGATTCATCTAAATATATATAAAAACGGAAGTTTGTCGGCGCTAAACTCCAACAGTGTTTGACTAATCACCATGAAATTTTTCACATGCGTGCATTCTTGCTGGGAAAAGATTTTATGCTATCCACTTTGTTATCACTTGCCACTAGATGGCGCTGTAGAGATCATCTCCTACACAGTTGAACCATTAATGATAAATAAGTAATTTTACTATTTCTTATAGAAGAACATCCCACGATTTGTTACCAATTGATCACATTTCAATCATTCAAGGGAAAGTACCGATTTAGTATTGGCGGCATACAATTATGATAAGAAGTAGAAGAACACAAAAACTAGAAAAATTACAAAATAACATTACGTCGGGTGCATAGCAATGCGTGCCCGGAAATGCTACTTTACTATAGTAGAAAGCACTACTGGAAAAAGAATTATTATGAATCTGGAATCAAATATATGTATCTTGGTAATTATATTTATTTATTTTTTTTTATAGTAATTCAAAAAACCATATACACAAAGACATGACCATTCAATGTTTAAGCCCTTAATCATTCGTTGATGACATTATGTTGTAAAGATGTTTACATCTCAAAAAAAAGAGAAGTAAAATTAGAACAAATGTTAAATACTTATATCAAAGTGGTAAAAAGGTCGCTTGGTTTCTTGACTTTTTCTGAATTTTTCTTATTATATATTTTCTTTAAAGGAGGCAGGCAGTTATAGTCCGGTTTCTCCTCACATTTCCTTAGTCTCTTTCTTCTTTCCCATGGATATCTAGTGATATCTTTTCCTTTTTGTTTTTGGTTGCTCAGAGAAAGTTAATTAAGAAAGTTTGATTTCTTATTGGCCTCAAATCTAAGGGAAATATCGCTTGACTTTGATAAAAGTATTTGCATATACAAATAATATAAAGTGGTGGATGTAAAGAAAAAGTTACTTCTTTTCTTTATTACAATATAGTACGAGTATATTGTTATATTCCTTATTTTTTCTTTTTCTTTTTTTTTTTTTTTTCTTTAAAGCATTTTCTATGATTTCAGTTTTTATTGTTTTTTAATTTAAAATCATCAAAGTTAATCGATACATGTATCGACATACATACCTTGATATAACTAAAACAAAGTATCTTTTGATTAACTAAAGCATCTGAAGTAAATTGTATTTTACAAGAATTTCATTTGTTATAGTGTGATTAGTAAAATTCATGAGATCAAAGTAATTATTGGAAAAATGCAATTGATTTCAAATGAAATAAGACTACTGTATCTGTATTTGTAATTGTGTATCTTTTGTGTAGAGTGGAATGGAATTTTGAATTTTCCATGAATTCAAATGTCTTAATTATATCCTGTTTGTGGCAAGTTCACTTCAGAAACAATTAAAAGCCAATTAACTGCCATGACAACAGATAGACGGATAGAATATACATAGATGCAAAATGTAAGATAGAAAGATAGATAGAAAGAGTTAAAGGGGAAGTTAATTCTAAGCAAAAGTAAAGGATTGGAAAAAAGAGATGCAAGCGAATTAATGAATATTAGAAAAGGAAGGCAAAGGAAGGCAAAGGAAGGAAGGAAGGAAGGAGAGATGAAAGTTGCAACTGTCAAAGTCTTGGGTTTTTGTCATTTCCTTTTGCATTCATTCCTTCACTCATTTATTTTTTCCACCCATTCATTCATTCATTCACTCTTTCACTCTTTCACTCATTCACTCATTCACTTATTCACTCATTCACTCATTTACTTATTCATTCATTTGTTCATTTATTCGTTAGCTTCGCGTTCAACTTTAATTATTGACAAGCGACAGCAACAATGGCATCAAGTATCCGATCCAAACCCTCTGCCTTAACTTAAAGATGCATTTGCTTAAACTCAGTTACAGTTGAATTCCAATGGGAGGCGACCAAAATATTAGTAATCCAAGTAGTAGTAGTAGTAGTAGTAGTAGATATAGAATGGAAACTGAGTTGACATGCAAAGTTCAATTATGTGTCTGCGTGCCCGTGCGTCTATATGTCTGTGTGTTTGTGGATGTGTATGTTTGCGTGCGTGTTCAGGGCGAAAGTGGGTGGGATAGTGGGTTAGAAATGGTAGAAAAAGTCAAGTCATTAATTTAATTTTCGGCGAAACTGAAAACATTGCAATAATTGAAGTTTCTCCCACAATTTCTACCACGTGCTTCGTGCTTCGTGCTTCATGCTTGCTGCCATCATCATCAGGAGTAGAATTCAACAAAGAAGTTGTAAAAGCACACATTCTCACACATATCTGATATATAGAATTCGAAAGCATTTGGTATCATGTTCACATACAAACGAAGTGTAGGGTGTTTAACTCTTTCCTAAGATATACATATTTATGTAAGATATATGTATGAAACAATTGATGGTGATTGATTTAGTGCTATGTCTAAATATTTATAAGTATATAAGGTTATGCAAACTCCCTCTCCCTCTAATTTTCTCGCTTTCTCCCTTTCTCCCTTTCACTCTTTCTCCCTTTCACTCTTTCTCCCTTTCACTCTTTCTCCCTTTCACTCTTTCTCCCTTTCACTCTTTCTCTACTCTTTCTCTATCTGTATTTCTCTATCTAGTGTAGCAATTATCGTATGACAGGAAGATATTTCTAGTGCTGAAAGAGTCTTTTGTCGGTTTGAGAAACTTATTTGTCATCTCTTTTTGTACTTTCATCATCTCATTCTGTTTGTAAATTCTTTATTCAAAAATAAATTATGCTACTAGTTCATCTGTTAACTGTCCATAAGAGTTTATTAAACTGATTTTCTACATAATATTTGATTAACATATAAAATTTTTTTTTTTTTTTTTTTTTGAATGCTTTTATTTGTATTTAGTTCGATAAAAGAACAAAAAAACAAATTAACTTTAATGTCTTAACGTTAAGAAAAAGGAAAAAAAATCACAGTTACGGAAAAATCCAATTTAACTACTATCAGTCAGGTCAATCAGGACCATAGGATGGTTTCTTTTAAGTTTTGCGTTGTGTGGAGTCTGTGTTGAGGAGTTTGTATGCCAGTAGGTTTGGGTATGATCGGAGCCTTTCAGCGTACCTCTTACTGAATCGGACAATTTATTCTATGACTGTTGACATATGTAGCTCTCTGTGTAGATCGTCGTTGGGAATATACCATGCCGCACCAGTGAGTTTACATAGTGTTAGGTTTGGATGCATGTATGTATGTGTGTACGTCCAAACTGGCTTCAGTATTAATTTGTAGAGCCGTAATTTATTTTCAAGGCTGAGTTTTGATGTTTTGCCAATTAACCAATACATGCGCTTTGTTTTGATATCTAAGTGCTTTCTTTTGTCCAAATATATGCCAAGATATCTAATACAATCGCTCATTGATATACGTATAATTATACCATTAAAACGGAGTGATGAGCTGGAATTTTTGCGTAATGAAAAAACAGTGTGTGTTGATTTTTCAGAGTTTAGCCCTATGTTCTACCAACACATCCAAGATTCGATGTCTCGAAGTTGTTGTTTTAATAATTGCGCAGTACTGCTGATACTTGATGACCTGACTAATATCGCTGTGTCATCTGCATAGGTGGCAATTGTCATATCTTCCCCAGTTGAGTTAAGCATATCTGCATTATAAAGGGTATAAAGTAGTGCACCCAATACACTACCTTGAGGGATAGCGGATTGTACAAATTTGATCGATGAATAGGCATCTTCAACTCTGTCATAAAATCTTCTATTGGTCAGGTATGATCTCAGGAAATGAAATTGTGGTGAAGGTAGATTATTCTTGATTTTGTAAAGAAGCCCTTTATGCCACACCCGGTCAAAGGCTTTTTGGATATCAAGGAATACAGCAGCGCAGTATTTCTTTTCTTCAAATGCTTTGATTATTTCATTAACAACTCGATGTACTTGCTCAGGTGTACCATATTTGTGCCAAAAACCAAACTGATGGTTGGGTAGTATTTTGACATATAAACATACCTATCTATGTATATGGTGTACTACATAAGATGTAGGCTATCATAAAATTATATGAAGGAAAAAAAAAGAGTTTTAGTTTAAGTAATTTCTCAATAAGTCAAAAGGCTGATGATACAAAGATGGATGGCTCATATTATATCAAAACACTAATACGTTATATAGTAAGTATATTAAAATTTTCGGTCAATTACTCAAATCCATGGATGATATGCTTGTCATATCTTGTACTATGTTTTATTATTCTTATACACATGTATGTAGTTATATTATATTATAATCTCTGTATGTTGTAGATCATGGTTTGTATGTCTTTATTATCACAAATGGATTTGGTTTAAATGGGTGCAAGACATGAGAGATTCGCTGGAAGTACAGTTAATGTTCTGTCTTCATTTATATCCAAATTTCTATATTCAAAACACACACACTCAAAGACTGTACATAGGTAAAAAAAAAAAAAAAACAGAAAGATTTTGGTTGGGCTTTATGGGTGATAGGGATTGACAGGGTTTTTAAAGGGTATTGGGTTGGCATCTTCCTCCTCATTGTCATCAGCATCATCATCTTCATCATGTGTTTTTCCTCTTCGTAGTTGTGCTGCAACTGTTTTGCATACGAATTTTAATCATTTGCAGCTGCTATCGAAGGCTGAGTAAAAAAGCTTTATTACACCCACACGCACACGCACACACTCACACTGACAGTCACACTCACCGACAGACAGACACTGTCTCATACATATAAGTGAACAGCTTTGTGCCACATCCTGCTGCGCTCGCATTTTCACACGCTCACAAAATCAAGCAACCAACTTAGACAAGGACTAAGACCAACACACAAAAACATGTGGAAAGATATAAACGGGTAGATTGGTTAGGTGCTGCGAACGAGGATTGGTTAGAGGGGAAAATGGCAGGTAAGTGTGTGAATTGTGAGTGCTGAAAAGAAGGTGTAAAAGTGAGAAAATGAAAAGGAAAAAAAAAAAAAATAAAACACACAAAAAACCACCGACACACACACTCACATGCAAAATGAAAAATGAAAATTATAAAAGAAATGAAAGGCAAAAGAAAGAAAGAATGAAAATTTTATGCTTTTCCTGTGCAGAAAGGCAAAGAAAATCGTTTTGAAATTAAGCAGAAATTAAATTCTCTTCGTTTATATTTTGTTTTTGTTTTTCATTTTGGTTTTCTTAAACGTGAAATAGAATAGAAAAGAATAAGAAAAAATCATGTCGTAAAGCTCTTAAACGTAACATGGCGTAACGTAACGTAGCATTAACGCTTAACGTACAAAATGTAATTTTGTGCATATTTAAACGTGCACACACCACTTACCGCTCTCCCTCTATCCTTTTCCCTTTCTTCCTTTCCGTCCTTCTTCCAAACATTTCATTCCAATTTCATAAGAATCATCAAGAATCATCAGACAGACACCATTCACTGTTCTACTTCTCCACTCCTTCACTAATTCACTACCTTTTGCTACATCTTCAGTATTTCTATAAAAACAAAAACAAAAAAAAAAAAAAAACAAAAACAACAACTCACCCCATCCACCTATTCACACGTTCTTTCTTCCAAACCCCACTAAATTCAATTCCTTTAAGAATAAGAATTCAATGCATGCGTTTCTTTGTCTTGTCTTACTAAGAATAAAGTCTTACAGTGAACAGTAGCAACAACGTGGCAAATGGGAACAGTAACAGCAAGGACAAGGGCAATGATCCAATGGCTTTGTGCATCCTAAGGAGGCGAAGATCTTAAACTTAACGAGCATTAGTTCATTCGTTGGTTCGTTTGTTCTTTCATTTTTTATTAAATTTTATTTGTAAATTAGTTGCAAAATTAAAATTGCTACATATCTTTGGGATCTGTGGATTCGAAAAGCTGAACACAATCATCATCAACCAACACATTGTCCTTGCATCACTTTCATAGTTTGTACTCAGATATTTGCTAGTTTAATCATATGAACATATAAAACAATTAAATAAACTAAGAAATTACTAAGTCCAAACCATATTTCTGGTTTCCTTATCATCAATACTATCAGGTAAGGTAAATCGAATCATTGAATCTAACAATCTGATAAGACACAAACCATCTGAATTCAAATATTTAAAAAATATTTGTAACAGGTACCAATAGTCTCAATGTATTCAATATGATTATAATTCAGCATTTGACGCTTCGTTCCTGGATCATATTGAAAGCATTGCTTTGAATAACGGTAACAATTAATTTCACGGAGGTTTGATCATTTCTGACCTCCCTGGAATGACCCAAATTTCTAGTGAATGAGAATTAGAGCCAAGAAAATTTATATAAAAAAAATTAAATAATGCGAATACATAAAAATCATATGCATTTATTTTTTATAATAAAAAATTGAAAAGCAAAGCAACTCTCACATAGGGACATGTCAGGAGTCGCATTCGAGACCTTATATTTTCTATGCGAACGCTCTACCACTGAGTTACATGTCCAGTTAAAATATCAATAATCTCAAAATAAAACCAAAAAGAATGGTATCTTCGACTATGCCGAAGATGTAATACTCTTCACGCAGCCCCTAGAAAAGGTTTTTTGTATGGGAGCTATACGATCCAGTAATCCTAGGAATTTGAAATTTACATGGTTGATGAATATGAATCAGAAACTTATTGTATCCAAATTACAAGTTGATAACACAAAAAACAAAAAAATATTATCTAAGAAGAAAATGAATTTGAGTAGGGGGCTTATATGGGAGGTACCCCTCCTGATAGTCCCAGGGTCTTGATATTTTAGTGGCTAATATTATGTGTTAGTTTTAAAATTTCATTTCGATAGCATAAAAAACAAAAAACTTTCTAATAAGAACGTTAATTTAAATGGGTAATTGTATGAGAGGCTACCTCCTGGTAGTCCTAGGATCATAAAATTTACAGGGTTGGTGTATATGGACCAGAAACTTACAATGTTCAAATTTCATTTCGATCGAACTATAAATAAAAAAGTTTTTCTATTGTAATAAGAACATAGAGCTGATCTAGGGATTTGTGTGGGGGTACCCTCCCTGTGATCCGATTCGACTTGTTCTCAAAAATATATTATGCATGGTAAAAAGAAACATATGCACAAAATTTCAGGTCTCTAGCTTAAAAACTGAGGTACTAGTTTGTATACATATAGGCAGACAGACAGACAGACAGACAGACAGACAGACAGACGGACAGACGGACGGACATGGCTAAATCAACTTGTCTCATCTGGCTGCTCATAAATATATATACTTTATATGGTCTGCGATGTCTCCTTCTGTGTGCTACAAACTTCATAACAAAGTAATAATACTATTCGCTCTCGTGAAGACTATAAATATGACTCCTAGGGTTGACAGATGATTTTTCGGATAAAATAATATATCCAATGTAGAAAAATATTTTCTCCTCCTGGGCTATATAATTGTAATATTACTTTAATGCTTTTATTATGAACCCTCTATGTCATATGTCTCACAATATATTATTTACATAAAAAAAAAATTAAAAAACGAAGCGTCACCTGAAAAATGCATTGCCACACTCAATATTTTGCAATTTTACTCTCATATGCTCAATTGTAATTTTATTATTTTTTGAATCAGGTCAGCAAAACCCCCCCCCCCCACTGAACAAATGTGCTAATGTGCTAGTGAGTATGAGCCTATTTGATTTGATTTTTATTCCTCTCTCTATGTTTTCTTTCTTCTCATTTACATATATATACCAATATTCAATATATATTCGTACTCAAATTACAAATTTCATATTCGGTCATCTTGTTGTCACCGTGCCGAGTGCTTCAAGTTGTAAATAAATTATTATTATGCATTATTTCAGCAAAATAAATAAACAATTTTTATTTAAATGAAGGCTACTGCCAGACTAATATTAGTCATACAGCACACACTTCTCAATCAATCGTAAGTTTTTGTTGTATGAGTAATTTTTTTACAGAATAATTATTTAATTATGGGTTATACCCCATTTTGTAGTTCTCCTTTTCACACTTTGATTCGATAAGCTCAGTCTCAATTTTCGGACCTTAATCCAATCGAACTGATCTATGTGAAGGCATTTAACAACAAATGGTGATAGCCAGCACCAAATCCTTTAAATATTGTACTGCACAGCTTTGGAATGTGGTTAAAGAGGCAGTTTTCTTGATAATCCATGACAAACCTAAAATTTGTCCAAAAATTAACGCAAGATTTAAATTAAATAGACACTATAGCTTTTAGTATTTTGATTGTTACTTTTTTTTATTGAATTATAGAATAGGGTTATTTATGGAATAACACATTGGGCAAATGGCCTCTACGACTTTGCTGGCTTTTTCCAGGACCATTTTGCATAAATGTGGTTAAATTTCCTGTTTTAATGCGCGGGTGGATGGGGACTTGGTGACATACACATTTCACTTCAAATAACCTCATTAAAAGAAATCTATTAAATCAATCAATGAAATCAATTAATCGTTTCACAGTTGATGAAATCAAAACAATATTCCGAGCATATTTTATATGAAATTTTATTAGTTTTATTATAATGTTCAACAAGTTGCTCACACTTGTGATGCTTTATGTTTACTAAGCCTAAACTGTTACAGTACTTTACTCCACAAATGGTAGCAAACTGAAAAAATGTGTTCATTTTGGGACACCATTTATTATGAATGATTTTTGAACGTATATAGACTTTGGATCTTTCACTACACCATATTATATTGTATTTTTATCGGAGTAGAGGTGGATTTAATGTTGAGAGCGCCCTAGGCTAAGTAAAGTGTTGACACCGGTATATCTGGCAACGCGATATTGCCAACTAAATCAAATTCATAGCAATGTCAGCTGTTTATATTGTTTACAAACTACCACAAGCATTTGTGTCTTAGATTTATAGAAGAAAAGTTATTCCAAATGGAATGCAAACGTAATAGTGTGATTACGTTATATTTCAGTAGAAAATCACAACCAGCTTATGTTCCTGAGATCAGGCATCTCAAAGTGAATACAATGTTCAAAAAAGTACATGATCTTAAACCAACATAAAAAAAGTTCGACTCGAAAGAGCAAAGGAGTTCTTACGCTTGCACGAACGGGGTGAATTTCGAAACATTGTGTTCTCTGATGAGAAACATTACCCTATTGAGCAGTTCATAAACTCCCAAAATGTTTACTCAACTGAATGCACTTACGAAAATTTGAGTCTACGAACGGCCATCTGAAGAAATTTTCAAACTCAAGTAATGGTATGGGCAGCTGTGACCGTCGATGGATGCTGTTCAATCGTTTTCATCAAACCTGGTGTCAAAGTCAATGTGACTTATCTCGGGAAAATGTTTTTGAAGCTGTTTTAAAGCCGTGGGCACTTAAATATTGCGGTCGTACAACATGGATGTTGCAACAAGACTCATCACAGTTTCATAAACATATGTTCCACACTTCATATCATCCACACAATGGTTTTCGAATTCGCCAGATGCAAATCCAATGGACTATTCCATCTGGGCCATTTTGAACAGCAAGGTGAGGACTTAAAAATATGCCAGTATGGATGCGGTGAAGAAAGCCATTGTATGGGAATGGGCCAAAATACCGCAAGATCATATTCGTGCAGCATGCAACTTATTATTTAACCCTTTGAAGGCCATAGTCAAGGCCAAAGGTGGTTACATCGAGTTAAAGTGAATGGATTGTAAAATGTTTATTATTTCCACACATTTTTGTAATTTGTATCAATAAAAAATAATTTCAAACAACAAAAAAAATATGGTTGTTTTAATAGGTAACATTTAAATCGCTTAACCCTGTAGTAGCCTATGACATGTGTACCTCTAACAGATGGACGTCAATGAACAATGTGACAATTAAAGGAAAAGGGAGAGAATGTGGAAATTCGAAGTCTCTCGCACCAATGTTATCATTGAAAAACGTTCAAAGAAATAGATACTTAGTTAGAAAGATATAGTAAAATTACAGTTAAAACTGCAGTCAAAATCAATCTGAGACACTAGCTGATACTGCTGGTCAAACCACTTCATAAGCTACACTTGCATATTCTAACGATACAACTGTATTCTGTGTAAAACAGAAATCAAATTTCAATACTATAATAGGTCATTTTGGTTGGATGTGGAAGGAGGAAGGTAATCAATTATATTTCCATGCAGATGGCTTCAAGCTTGATGGTACCATACCTTTGAAGTTCTACGGAAGTTGGCAACATGGAAGCCATAGTACAATAGATATCAGATGTACTACGAGCCCTAACAACTATTAATTGGCACGATAAGTTTTTTTTTTTTTTTCTTTGTAGTTCAAGTTTCAATATCTTTAAATTAAAACTGTAAAAAGTGGAAATGTAAACCAAAACTGTAAGAGTATAACGGTATATAAAATGCTGTGATTTTAAAGCAAAATCGGCAAAGTACTGTTAAAATTATAGCGGCAAAAAGGGTCTACACATATTGGAAAAACGTGAATGGGCACGCCAGCAAATGGGAAAAATTGGATATGGTTTCTACGCCTTTGTAGTACATATTTCTATTTCTGTTTTTTTTTATTTCTGAATTTTCAACTTCAGAATCAATTTAGATTTGAATATCATTGTAGGATACATAACAATTTATTGAAGGTAGAATAGAATCTATAATTAAGTGGAAATAAAAGGTTTGTACGCCATTTGATTTTTGGATAGATAACCCAACATGTTGCTCATGTTGGTCATGTCTTTGTGTCTGTCTATTTCAGATTAAATTAACAATTGTTTATTCACAAAGGTATAATTGCATCACTTGCTTAGCAAAACAAATAATATAAAGTGACTAAATTATTAATGTTGATGCTTTTTTATGGCTAAAGTAAAACATTTGCTTATATCTTTGCAAATGAAAAAGCGATTGCTATGGGGAACAGAGAAAACAACTGGGTACAGAGGAAATGAAACTCTATTATTTTTTATTGACAAATCCATATTTGATGTGTGTGCGAAAACGAGTTATACGAAAGTACACGGAAGCATATCAGAAAGACTGTCTAAAACGCACTGTTAAGTTTTCAGCGAGTACAATGGTATGGAGATATATATCAGCAAATGTGTGGGACAGCTGCACTTTAAAGATGGCACTGTTTATGCAGAAATGTGTAACTTGGAAAATAACTTCATTCCATGAATACCGAAGCTTTCCGACTGTGGGGAATATACATTCCAATATGATGCTGCATCTCCACACAACGCAAAAAAAAAAAAAAACAAAAAAAATTCCTTCAAGAGAATGAATTTGATGTTCTATTGTGACTGGACCTAATCAAGCGCAGTTTTGAATCCAAATGACAACTCCAAAAGTTTGCCTAAATATGGTTAAATCTGTTATTAAAAATAAGTGTGATGTTACTCAGTTTTAATTTAAAGATATCGTTGCCATGCCAATTAATAGTGGCTAGGGATTGTCTAAGATTATTCAACTATTCAGTTTGTGTCATTTCAATAAGCCTAAGGAGTCTTACATGGGTTTCATTGTATCCTTATTTGTATGGTATTATTTGCTTTAAATTATAAATGTTCAAGCAGATAATTCTTTTTATCTATAACAATATCATTTATCTTTTTAATGGAAACATAGTCAAATAAATAACAAATTTTAAGCTATTCTCCGCTTATCGACATTCGAATAGGATCTTGAGGAGTTTGAGTGATGAAGAACATGAAAATACTCAATCTCCATTTGTCATCTTGTGACAGTTTGTGACTTGTTACTGTCAATTCTCAGCATGAAATTTGTTACCCAAGAAGTTGGCCACTTACGTATAAATTGTCTTCCTTAGTTGACCGCCTTAGTTTTATTGTATTTCTGGTTGACAATAATAAAAAAATCATCTTATGAAAATTGAATCAAATCAAAAATTTACCATCAAAAAAGTTTAAGTTCAGGTTTAAGTATCAGTTAATTCAATTTACAATGATTTTGTAATGTAGATTTTTTTTTTATTCGCATTCCATTTCATTTGATTTCATTATCTTTAATTTTTATTTCTTTGTTTTGAATTTATTCGCATCGTCAATCTATGATTTCTCATGAAATTTAAATGCGTGACATTTGTGTGAATTTGATTTGTGTGGGATTCAATGTGCCAGTCAGTCAGTTAGTCAGTTAGTCAGTCAGTCTGGCAACCACACGTCACACGCCATATGCCACATGGCAGATGCGTATGCTTGTATATGGTGAAACCACACCAAAGCCAATGGTTATGATAAAAATAAAGATGTGTGAAGGTGTGGTGATTATGGTGTTGGTGATATTAAAGACAAAAACACTTCTATGGGCATCGCTGACACGTTAACTAAATGAGATGTGGCACGTAAGAATTGAAAAGATGCACGCACATCCATGATGATAATAACAATGCTGATGTATCTTTTTAAGCATGAACTTTTAAGATGTGTTTCTTTTTTTATTTTTATTTTCTATGATTTCGCGCCTTTTGACCTTTGGCTTTATCTCATCGCCTCAAATCTCATTTTTTTGCAATTCCTTGGAGAAACTTCTTCATCACCTCCTTCAGTCTATACAGTTTGGCTGGCTGGCACAGTAGTCTAAAGTTTATAGAGGTTGGTCTACTTACGCTATACTGTTTGTATGTGACCTGTCCATCTGGCATTTGGCATCTGGCAAAGTTATGTCTAAAGTATGCCAGCCTTATCCTTACATATCATTCGCATCTTTTCATTTGCCTGTCATTCTTCGTTTCATCCTAGTCGTCATCATCACTGTGTTCTTGAGGCTTTCTTTGCCAGTCAGCCAGCCTGCCTGTTTGCCTGTCTGCCTGTATGTCTGTCTATTCACATACATTGCTTGTCTGTCATTTCATCAATCTGTATTTCATTCGCTTTACATGCCTCTCAAATGTCCATTCATTCATTCATCCATTTGTCCATTTGTCCATTCGCTTGTCTGCCTTTCTGTTTGTCTGTTGGTCTGTCTATCGAGCAGAAAAAGTGAATTTATCACACTCACGCACGTAGGCTCACTTTGCACCTACTCATTGTATATATTGCACTACATGCCTAGACACATTTACAGGCCTTCTTCCTACTTCATTCTTCCTTCATTTATTCAGTTATTCATTCATTCATGCATTCATTGCTTCGTTCGTTCATTCATTCGTTCATTCATTCGTTTGTTAGTTTGATTGCCTGCTCACGTTCCTTTAATCGTCATTTGCACTTGGTCTATGTATGTCCTTGACGCCATTTTTATGGCTCTTTTGCAATTTTATCCGGTCTTCGCTATTTTCTGTCTGTCTACTTATCTACAGTACCTACTCATCTCATCCCATCTCATCTCATCTCATCTCATCTGAACATGTTTATCATTGTAGTGTGTCTGCCTTCGAAATTCTCCAAAAATTATACAACATTTTGTGAGTGTGGCACACTGAACCATTGAGCCACAATGCTCTTCTACCAAAAGCTACATTCGCACAGATACACATACAGACATATACACATTTTACAGATTCAAGTCAAAAGTTGTTGTCGGCATTGCTTCCGTTGTTGCTCTTTTACTTATTAGCTTTACGTATTAAGCATACGAAAGCAACGATGTACAAAACTTATCGATATCCATTGACAAACACACACAGAATCAGAGGAAGAATATATCCATATAGAAAGGAGGAGGATGGGGAATTGGCAACTGGGTAAGCGGAAGAAACTTACAGTAAAAATATATTGTATCTGTACGATTTGTATCGACTGCTGCAATATGCTACTTTATGACAAACTTTTCAACATTTCTGCATCATAAAACTTTCCTGACACGATTCCCCTTTTCGAAAATTTCGAAATCCAAAAGCATAAAGAATGTACAAATGTATTATGAAGGAAGACGGACTACCATGCACCATAGAGTCATTTGTGTATCGCACTATCAATGTGTCTGACTGTTTGTGTAACTAACGAACGAACGCATGACTGAAGGAACGAACACAAATGCATGGATGCCAGTCCAAATCACAATGTATCGAATGTTGATGCCAGCAAATCGGGTCGGTCGATTCGTGTGCTAAAACCAAAACCTAAAACAAATCGAAACCCAACTCCAACTACAATTTTCAATTTCATATCGTAACCCTTATTCGATGATACTGATGATATTTTGTACTGGAACGGATTACGTGAGCGAACTATTGGGGATTCGGTTATTTTGGTTTATGCTACCAGTGAACTAATATTTAGTAACTGTGAATATTTTACAAACAGTTGTTGGAAGATGCCTTCAGTAAAGGTACTACCTACATAAGTACATAGTGGTAGTCGCAGTAGTAGTAGTAGTAGAAGTAGTAGTAGTAGTTGTAGTAGTAGTAGTAGTAGTAGTATAGTAATGTAGAGTGGTCTGACCTTTTTGTTCTATGCAAAGTTTTCTTGACTTTGGAAACTCATTTATTTCTCCATGCTTATTTTATTGTTGCCATTTTGTTTCACTTTTAAGCGTGACTGTTGCAATATTTCCTATAATTATAAAACCAAAATCAAATCACACAACAAAATGAGAAAATCATATATAAAATCTTTAAGCTCTAAGTAATTTAAGAAGGTCATTCTTAGTAACTGAAATGCATAACTGACTAAATGTATCTACTATATGTGGTGAAATATCAATCATCTGAATTGTTATGTGTCAAATTAAAATATTACAGACCAAATTCGTTTTATAAAAGCATTCCAAGTATCAATCTAAACAAACGGACTTAGTGATAAAGATATCATCCATATGATGAATAAATATGTACACATGCCAAAATTGATATTTTAATTGTAATAAAATTTCATATTCACTTTAATGTCTAGTCTTATATATATATATTATAGACTTCCTATTTCTGGACAACTTGTTTACCCTATATTGTAAATGCATTCTCATTTAAACTGATTTAAGTTATATACTTAATGAAGATGTTTCCGATAGCCTGAAAAATAAGAAGAATCAGAAGTAGTAAGTGAATCTGATTGTGGACAAAATGTGGATGTCGACGCAACAGAAGTTTTATCCGTAGATAGATTCGATGGATCCATTATTTTTCTCAAAAAAACGTTACAGTATGGAATCCATAACCAATCCCGATGGTGCTGCAAGATCTCATCAAGCACAACAAAATATATACAAGAGCAGGTATCGATGACATCAAAGATGCTTTCCACCGCCAGAGGAGAATATTATTTTGAATTGGTAAAATTCATAAGCAAAGGCTCTATGTGGCGACATCTATATCGAAATTGACTCAAGCTGGTGTTCTCATTTTGATGGAAGTTTATTGGTTTATATTTGAAATGAATGTAATGTTTTAGTTGTAATTGTAGTAATATAGATCAAAGAATGAAGCTCTATTAGGTTTATTCGATGGTCATGATGGTGGTCGGCGTCTCATATTCAAAATCAAAGAAAACATTTCAATACATGAATCAAGTTATTTGGTGTTTGAAAATATACTGAACAGATTTTTATTATTTAAAATTGTTCCTTCTATACTAACATGATGTTCTTTATTCTAGGCTTATCACTATTTTGACCAGCGACACAGACCAACGGGACGCATCGCAGATAAAGTTTGGGATATTGGATATCGTATGGTCATAAATAAGTTAACATGCGATATCACTTGGGACTATCTCATCTTACACATAGTCATAACATATGCATTTACATTTAGTCATAAATAATGAATTTTACACATAGACATTAAATACATTATGTGTTAATAAGAGTGCGTGTAGTATTCTTTTTGTAGATTATTATTACATATTTCTTATGTGGTATCTATACTTCTAATATGTGGTGTTCATATTTGAATCTTCGTTATGAGCAAATATCAAAGAAACTCTACGTATAAATTTGCTAGTAAATATTCGACAAATGATCTGAACTATTAAATGATTATATCAACCCATTTGAATGTGTTACTCTTGACGAAAAATTGCTTGGTTTTCGTGGACAAAGTAAGTTTTGTTTAAAGATGTGAAACAAAATTGGCAAAGAAACAAACCAACAATGAGACTAGTTTTCTTGCGTGAGCTTGGAATATCTCTTGCAAAATCATGCATGAATCGAACCAGCTGAGTCATTGCTTTTTGCCATTATCTACAATTCACTACACAATTTAGTGGAGGAGCCCAGTAGCTCAATAGCACAGTCCACATCTTCACCCTTTCGTGAATATTCAGAATCTTGGGAGAGCCCATCACGATTTTTGAACATTAAAAATATAAAAAGATAGAGTATCATTACAGAAGAGATCTTCTGTATGTATAAAATTCGAGTGTACGGATTTTTGTGACTATATTTCTCCTAAACGGCTGGACCGAATTTGAAAAGAATTATCTTGTTGCATTTATGGGATCACGCAGATGGGTCTTAGTAATAGCTGCAGTCGTCAGATGGCGCTGTTGCTTAGATCTAGGTAGTTTTCTTACCAAAACTTTTACATTTTTTACCAAGCGCTTTGGATGATTTAGCTAAAGCTTTTGTTAACCCTCCAATTAGTGAGTCATCTTATAAAAAAAAAAAAATTTGTTCTGTTTTGGTTCATTATTATTTACAAATCATAAATGTATAATACATTTTAAAAAGTTATTTTTTTTTTTATTTAATTATATTTTTAATGAGTTTTAAATGAAAAAAAAAAAGCTTAAGAAACAATTGTTGTGTAGATTGCCCCATGTTCAGCATATTATGTGTGCAGGTGTAACATCGATGCTCTGCAAAAACTGGCTTGTTACAGGAATAGCAAAAGGCTTTTGTTTTCCGCTGCCGTCCGTACACATAACGGCATAGGCGACATGATGGTCTTTTCGTTGTAGATGTCGGTCTTAGTAATATATAAAACGAACAAAATATGTAGTTATTCTGCTTTTGAACAATAGAAATGTTTTTCCTCATCTTCACATCAAATGATTCCATTGCGTTCCGTATCCTTGGATATGCGGTTATGCGGTTGTTCAGCGCCCGTTCCTCTATGTTTTGGTAGTGCCAATTGTTTTGTCAGCATCAATAGGAAAGACCGTCGTTTGTCACTTCTTTTTATTGGCTTTATTTCGTTATATAAAATAAATGCAGCTAATGCAGCAAGGTCTATCATACTATAAAATATGGACAATGGCCAGTGGTTTGTTGAGCGCTTGCCCAGTTTTATTGGTGATTAGTCGCTGCTGTCGCGTATTTTCATTGTCGAATTTAAACCATTGTTTCATGAACACAATACGATCAGATGGTAATGGAGCTTCGTATTTTGGACTACGCGTTGGGCCCCATAACTCTGTAAGTGGTACACTATTCGATTTAGTGAGTCCAGCATATAAAAAGGCATATAACTCTTTCAAAGTGATTGGGTTCCATTTCATTGTGTTCCTTGGATTTGCCAAATTCCATGCAGCTGTCACTTCCCTGTTTTTGCGATTGGATTCGCGTAATATGATGTATGCCATGTGTTCGGTGATGAGCGAGTGGGATATTCCTACTGCTCCCGGTTTCCACCTTCGACCACGTTATGAGAACGAGTATGGGTGAGTCGGTGGTGTATTTTTATTTCATTCGATGCCATCTTTGGAATTGAAGTAATTGTCACTTCATCTTCATCATCGTCATCATCACTTATCACATCTTCATTGATATTTATATGTGGTTCACTTTCGGTATCCGAATCATAAACATGAAAATTTGGTTAATAAGTCAAATCATAATCATATGCAGCTTCAAATGCAGGAAAATCAACTTAATCGTCATCACTCCTCTCTGCACTTATAAAGTCTGCAAATCTATCATCCACTGCATGTCTTTCATCCTCACTCATTTGCTTGTAGCGTGGACCACAAACAAATAACCAAACAATTAAAAACAATCCAAAAAAAAAAAGTGGATTTATTAATCATTTCTTGAAATTTCAGTACAATGGACCTTTGCACTCGTTCCGTTACTAATCACATTTAAATCTTTATAAAAACTAAACTATAAATCGGATCGCTCTTATTTTTTAACTTTTTTTTTAACGATTCTATATAAAATATCCTTGGCATCCACATGTATGTCGGGTATACTTCCCTTAGACCCTGAGGGAGTAATTTCAGTTTGAAAATGACTAGTTAAATATTTCAAGTTTATAATTTCCTTTTAATGTTATGCAATATTAAAGTCAAGTCACAAGTTTTATAGATATTCGGAAAAATGTGATTATGCGTTCAAAGTTGTACTGATTTAAATTTTTAAATAAATCGCGTTTAGTATAATAATAATACCTATTGTATTAAGTGAAGAAAGAGATATGAAATTTTCATTCAGATTACCATTTGTATGTTGATACTGATGAAGTTAGCTATAGTAAAATATTTTGCCTTTTCTTTCCACATGCGATTATTGTACATTGCGTGTTTTGTTTGCATTTTATATATTTTAATTTAATAACGAGCAAATAATGCAACCACATACCCACATATAAACACAGACACGCAGATACACAGATACACAGATACAAAGATACACAAATACAAAGATACACATATACAAAGATACACATACATATGTACATGGACATTTCAAGTGAGTTCGCAGCATAACAAAAAAAATAGTTCAAATATTTACCATTTACTTAGATTACATAGAGGAGTGGAAGCCATGCTAATGCAAGCCAGACTTGTTATCCTAAGCGGCATCGATTCAATGTTTGGAATGTGCAGCAGCATATGAAAGGCAGCCGCAATGGAAAACCAAATATGCAGATACTCGAGTGGTACACATGGATGCATGCATCTAGATACATTTAACATATACTGAAACAAAGAGGGAGGAACTGTCAGAGATATTAAGCAAGTACATTTCCTTGGTTGTTTTCGATCAAGGATGGCTGAAAGGAAAAAAGAAAGGAAGGAACAAAGGAAGGAAGCCGATTGCATAAGGATAAAACAATAGTCAGTCAGTTGGCATGTGCGCGTGTATTATGCAAAACAGGCAAGAAACAGCAAACAGCAAACAACAAAAACAAGAACAGGAACAAGAACAAGGTAAGGATAATATGCAGATCCTGTCGAGATTGGCGAGTTTATGCCGTTTTCAAACACATCAATAAGATTTGAATTTCTCCCCTACTACAATAGTTTATTTTTATTTTCTTTTGTTTTTTTTTTTTTTTTTCATTCCTTGCATACACTTATTTTAATATACTTTGCAATAGTTTATATCTATTGCAGCGGTTCTTAAGCCATGATCTGCAAACCAATTTTCAAATTACTTTCACACGCGCACCTTTCGCATTGGTGTCGCAGTGAATGATTTTAGAAAAGAAAGAACATTAAGAACCACTGATCATTTATCACTATAGTTTGATCTTCATAATGCTTGCATTGACAATTCATAAAGTTTATAGTCCAATGACATTGCATGACCACAAATGCAAGGAGAAACTATGTCCAGTCATACATATATTCAGTCATTCTATTTATAATTTGTTTGGAATAAATTTTCATACATATAAAACCACATGATCTTCCTGATAGAGAACCCATGTAGGATCTCTTTCACCAGAATAAAGTAGTTTTCAATTTCAACTTGTATGCTTTTTCACGTCTCTATTGATTATTTGCAAAAGCAATTTTGCAAGAAAAATTCTGTGAAGTTTCGACCTTCAGATAAAATCTAATTATGGTATTTTGTGTCAGGTTCTTAACCATTTATATTGTGATTTTTTTTTCTCTTTGGTGCGCAAATAGTTTGCATTAGATTATAATGAATATTTTCTCTTTGTTTTTAACTATACAAAAATACAGTCGGTATGGAAGCATTTGATATATTTTTCATGTGCCTGCGAACAAAGCAAACGATCCGTTTATTTTCAAACTTTTCACTACGTGAAAATAGTATTATAAGTTTGTCATGAAGTTTGTAATGCCCAAAAAGAAACATCGTAGAGCCTATGAAGTAAATATATTCTTGATCAGCGCGACGACTTGAGTTCATGTAGCCATCTCCGTCTGCCCTTCTATCTTTCTGTCCGTCCGTCCGTGTGTCCGCCTGTCTGTCCGTATGTCTGTGTGCCTGTATTTACGGAAATTAGTTTCACAGTTTTTGATCTAGAAATATGTATGAAATATTAATAAAATATAATTTTTTTTTTTTTTTGATTACTTCTTTTATTGAAAAACTACAAATTTTTTTTCGATTTCCTTGCAATAATTGTAATTTATTCATTTATTTAATACATTAAACCTTATATAATAGACTTAATAAACAAGTTTAATGAGCACTAGCTACTGGAGCCTTCGACTCGTGATATTATAATTATTTATATAGATTATACAATTTGTTTTGGTAGTTAAATCGTTTAATTTTAGTTGTAAATTTATAAATTTTTTTTTTTTGTAATTTTATAGGAATTATTTACTCTAAAAGTTAATGCTGCTATTTGCTTTTAAGCCTTGTTTTTTTCAACCAATTGTTTGCATAACGCTGGAAGATTCATTATTAATGCGGTCACTTAGCCTTTCCACAAGAAATTTTGAATAATATTGGCGACTGATTCTATTTCAAGATCGCATTCAATGTCGGACATTGCTGTGGACATACCAGATGTGCTACCATTTATAGCACATCTCATGGACTTTATTCTGAAAGTTTTGTATAAGCATTATGTTGCTGAAACAATAGCAGTCCCATAACTGGATACCATAAGTCCATTAAAGTTTTAGAAGTTGTTTGTTCACTAGTAATTTGTTTTATCTCAATAGCGCAGTCCACATGCCTATGAGCCAATGCATGTTTCAAAATTTTAGTTCAAGTTCTTCCTGTGAGAATTTTTTAAAATTACAGCTTTCTTCTTCAAGCGTATTTATCCTTCAATTCAAAGCAAAGTTTTGGCCTATATAATGTATTATGATGATCATCAAGCATGCGTAGGTATTTTTTGCTCAGCCACAGCACTTCGTGAACAACAATAGATGTGTTGTAGTCTCTATAATGTATACTAAAATAGATGCAGTTTTTCAACGTTTTAATATTTAGCAATTCTGCGTTTGTCCATATTGGTTTAAGTATTTATTTTTCATTTTAAGCTGCTTGCTTCTAGACATCTTCAGCCATCAATCACAATACTATTTTCAACTAGAAAAGCAAATATTACAATTCAATTTTCTGTTTACGTGTACAAATTATATATTGTAAATAATGAAATTGAATTGAATTGACAAAAATGTTGGTCAAAGTAATTAAAACTTTTCATTTTTGTAAGACAAAGTCGTTGAATCAGTGTCATTTACAACAAAATATTAAAAGTCAGTTTTCTGTTAAACGTATACTTAATATTTGGAATCAACATTGTAACAAACACTTTTTATTAATGTTTTTACATATTTTTCCCTCTACAAACTGTTTGAAGTAATCATTTACAATCAGAAACAGATGTGATCAGTTCTTTTAATTCACTTCCATTGCGTCAACGTTGCAATAATTAAGTATAGAAATTTTAATATTCTTTCAATGCATCCAACAACGTAAACATAAGATCAACTAAGAAAACTTTTTGTAAAAATTCTATAACTCAAAGTCTTTTGAAATTGGAATATTTTTGATATTTTGTACAATATATCATGGGCGAATAAGTTATGGAAGTGGGTCTGTATGTATAAAATATTATATTCTATGGTATTGTACTTTGTTGTATATGAACCCAGTTTAATTTTTATGTCTATTTTATTTTTAATTAGTGGTTTCTTATAGCGGCACTAAAATTGCACACTTTGTGAAAATTCAACTAACTATCCATTACAATTTATGAAATACAACCCACATACTGATAGACAATAGAGCGGAGGCATAGTAATAAGATTCCGTTGGAATCCAACAAAAATTCTATGAAAGATGGTAAACTATTTTCTGTAGATACTTCATTAAATTCGCATTCACGAAAATATTTAATTTTTTATTATTATTATTACGTATACATAAAGGAAGGGGATTCCCGCAAAAAGTCAAGGACCTGACGATCTAGGCTTCTCCAAGTAGCGGCACATGTCGACTGCCCACGTTATCTCGATTTATTGAAAGCGCTGCTCGATGATAGAAGATGAGTCTAAGGCATGATGCATGATGATGAGGCACACGACAGATTGTTCTTTGTCTTCGCTTGCCCATAGAGGGACGTCTTGGGTACCTGGTCCGAAGTTATACAAAATATTGTTCCGGAGTATGTATATTGCCCATGGGAAGAGGAGGGAGGTTTAGTGGATACACCACACACATAGCCACGACGGTGGTTATAGGTCCAAAAGGATTCCTCCTTACCTCACTCCCAAAAAATAACAAAAAAAATTAAGTATACATAATGTTTTTTTTTTTTTATCAATTATATATAGTTATTTTTTTCGATTTCTTCTTTTATTGAAGTTTTCTTGGTTGAAACAAACAAAAAGTTTACATATCTCATCTACTAATTTATTCTATTTCCTTTGCCAATTCTCAGAAAATATTGCAATTATTTATATACTAGCTTACACGATTTGTTTTGGTAACGAAAGCATTGAAGTTTCTGGACATTTTAAAAATTTCTATTGTAGTTATTGAAGAGATATTATTTACTCTAATAGTTAAAGTTGCTATTTGCTTTTAAGCCTTGTTTTGCGCTCACTTAGCCTTTCCACAAGAAATTTTGCATAATATTGGCGACTGATTCTATTTCAAGATCGCATTCAATGTCGCTGCTATGGATATACCAGAGTGCATTTATAGCACATCTTATGGACTTTGTTCTGAAACTTTTGTATTTGCATTATGTTAATGTAACAATAGCAGTCCCATAACTGGATACCATAAGTTCATTAAGGTTTTATAAGTTGTTTGTTCATTAGTATTTTGTTGTAAATCAATGGCACAGTCCACTCGCCTATGAGCCAATGTATGTCTTTAGATTTTAGTTCAAGTTCTTCCTGTTTTTCTCTTGACTTGTGTTTGCTACCCAGAGGTATCCCTTGGAATTTAACTGTATTGTGTTGTAGAAATTTTAAATATGAATTTTTCCTTCAAAAGTATTTATCCTTCAATTCGAAGCAAAATTTGGGCTGATATATTGGGATGATCTTCAAGCTTGTGCAGGCATTTTTTACTCAGCAATAGTATATGTGTTTAGATTGCATGTTTTACGTGATTATTCTCAAGACTTTATACTAAAATAGCTGCAGTTTTTCGTCATTTCAAGGATTCAATTCAATTCTCCTTATGTCCATATTGGTTTCAGTATTTATTTTTAATTTTAAGCAGAATGCTTCTAGTCTTCTTAAGTATCAATATAGTTGCTCAATGTCAGTCGTTAGTGTCCAAATGAATACCAAGATATATTATTTCATTTTGCTGGGATTTATTCTGGCCATTTATTTTAACAGCAGGACTAGTGTCTTTACTGGTATTCCCCCAATGTTGAGCATATCTTCTATGACATTTATGTGATTTTGAAAAATATTTCATGCAATATAGTTAGCGAAAATATATGTCATTGTTTGGTTTCATTGGCATATGAGAACTTCATATAAATGACGCATAAAATTAGTTTTAGAATTCGACCTTATTGAACTTCAGCGAGAAAAAGTATCCTTGTTCCAAATAAAATTCTCTATGTAGTGATCTAGTTTTACAGCAATAGATGTACCATATATAACAACCAGTATTCTAGTGATAACATATAATATATTAAGCCGCAATGTAAACTTGCGCTTTACTTAAAAATAATATATGACAATACAATTGTTTTTTGGAAAGACAATTCAACCAGGAGAAGAAAATATTTCAAGTCAATTTTCTGTTTAGGTAAACAAATTATATAAGTAATTTCTCACGCAATTGAATTGAATTGAATTGATAATTGAATATTGATCGAGGTAGATAAAACAAATCATTTTTGCAAGACAAAGTCGTTGCACCAGTTTCATTTACAACAAAATATTAAAAATAAGTTGTCTACTGTGCGTATACTTAATATTTGTTGTTTTTTCTTTTGCAATTATTACAAATACTACTTTTTAATCAATAGACAATTATACTGATAAAAACAACAATGGATAATATTTTAAACAGAATTATTTATGAGTTCATTTGTTTTCAACACAAAAAGCAGTTTCCTTTAATTAATTAATTTAATTTAATTTGGTAAATTCCACTGAAAAATAAGTTTAGAAAGATATTAAGAAATCATTATCAAATGTGAATTTGTATGGTTTTAATGCTGACGGTGTTCTTAAGAATAACTCGAAATTTGAATTGAAAACACGGATATTATACATGAAAATATAGAACGTTTCATGTTGATAAGGTAAAGAGAGTTTTTTCTTTTAATATTGTATACAAATGTTAACACAATTTTCTACAGAAGTGATGAATCACTCACTCAATAACAAAAATAACATGCGGCGGAAGAAGAATTAAGACAAGTTCATGTGTTGTTCAGAATTTTTTGAGCTTCCCAAATACGTATGATTCTAAAAGAAAGGAAGAACAAAAAAATTGGACGTTAGTTCGTTTGTGTCGTTAAAACGATTGCAATCTGCTCTAAACGTGAAAGTTTCCCATTCAATTATTTGGAAGACTATTAAACGTATAGATATCATTGACTATAAGCAAAAAAAAAAAGATTATTGCGAAGCTCACATCCCGATATGAAAAGGCTAGGATTGATGTCGCATTGGAAAACATCAACTGGAATCAGGAAAGAGTGAAAATTAAATCAAAGACAGTTCACATTATTTGAATAAATTGTGCATAGGTTATATTTTCAGACGAAAAAAAATAACAATGGTCCTGATGGTTTTCGAGAATATTAGCATGACAATGGAAAGACTCCTATCAGATTATCGAAACGTAACTTTGAAGGAGGCAACGTAATGACTTGGACTGGATTTTCTTCCTAAAGAACCTTGAAAATACGAATTATTATTTTGGAAAATTGGGACTAGAGGCGGATAGACAATTTTGGCTCAAATTCATTCATCTTTTTATTTTTCTTTTCAGTTTCTTTCATTTAAGGAGCATAATCAAAGCGAGCAGCGATCGTTATAAGAAAACATGGATATTTTGTTAATACATTCAGCGGATGTTTCTTTTCTGCAACATGATTTAGAAAATTTTTCTACGATACATTAATTGTTGAGAAAGTAAATACCTCAAATTCACATGTTCTACAGCTAACTCTGTTACATTAGTGGAAATATTTTGAAATGTTTTGAGTTAATTTAAAAATTTCGAAATTTGCGATATTGGCGATTTTTACAGATACTTAATGACAAACAAAAAATAATCCGATGTTTATTCAAACTACACTGTATGATAATTTGAACATTTACTTTTCATTTAAATGTAAGATGAACTTTCTATTTATCATACAATAGAAATGATACAGCACTAGTTTGATGTTGAGTTTCGTTTTCGAAACCATCGCCAGAAATGGGTTAATGATTTTCTCTGTTACGGCAAATTCTTTACTGATATTAATTATGTTTGCTATACAACTTAATTCAGATTCAGAATTATTTTTCCATAATAGTTTAGTGATTGAAATAGAAAGGAATAGGAGTATAGAAGATGAGTTATGGATAAATGCTAGGCCGAGCCTAGAACAAACTTTTACCAAATGCTCTATAGCATTAAAGCGGACGCAGAGAAGGAATATGCATTATTTTTATTGATTGGAAATATTAACAACAAACTGAAATCACTCGAATATATTGGACAAAAAAAAAGAAGAATAGAATTTCTAATTAATATTTAATTTGGAAGTTGGCGAAATGCAATCAATGCAATGATATATTTACATTTTTTTTTTGTTTGAGATTGTAATTTGTTTGATGTTTTCTACAAAAACTGGTGATATTAATGTACATACCTATATTTATTTTTTTATTTCAATTCAAATTTGTTTGCTTTCTGTCAAGAGGCAATCAATAAATTTTGCTAACATTTTTTTTACATTACAGGTGTCTTGTGTCACTGTCTTTAATGCTGTTGCTGCTGATGCGGCTTTATGGTTTTCTTCTAAAGATTTGTCTACTCGACACTTAAGTCCGGAGGTTCAAATAATAAAACGATGTGCAATTATAGGTTGGAGTTTCATGTCATTAGGACGAATAAAGTCATAACATAGTTGAGTTGTCAGTGTCTGTTTCACAAGCGGGGTTTTTGTTTGCTAATAAAATTTATCAATGCTAACAGTTAAGCAACAAGGCAAATGGAAAATTCGTGTGATGAGAAGCGGAAATCTTGCGAAAATTTGCAGCCAAAAATGACTCAATTTAAGAAGAACAAAGAAATTATTAACAAAAACATAAAAATAGAGATTCTTTTCTCTTCTAATAAGAGATGGTGAACTGGAGAATATGACAAAGAGAGTGTCGTGACCTCATCGAAATAGAGTTAATAACCAACGAATCCCAGCCAGACGGTGAATAAGAGACTAAAAGCAATGACAGTGAGTATTAATCGTATTAGTAGGGGATCCTTTTAATATGGGCATATTTATTTAGCTGCAGTCGAACAAAAAATGTCCAGTTACGAAGGCTGAGTGAGTTCCAATCCTTTTTGTATGCTTTTGGTTGAAGGCAAGAAGGTTTTTGGGAACTCCAAGGAGTTTGTTTAATTTTTAACAGAAAATATCAAGAGTATAAAAATGAAGAAAAACCATAAATCAACATTTATTTTTCAACACCTCATTGTTGACAGTCTTTCTTTGCTTTCGAGAAGAGAATTTGTGCATACACAACTACAATCAATGAAATCCATTAAAACACTTAACACTTTTAATTTTGTATTTAATTTCCAAGTACAAATGAAAAAAAAAAAAAAAAAATTAAGAAGAATAATAAAAATGAATAATAATTAAACTTACAATTCTTTCTTTCTTTACTTCTGATTTTTGTCGATTGTTTAAATGAAATTTTCAATCACTTAACCCATATTTCAATGCAATAAGCTCGCACTTGTTGAAACACTTGGCCTACTCGTGAATATGTAACCTTTCAAATGACACGTTCTAAATTATGCTTAAGTGTTAAAAAGAAAGCAGAAAGAAAAGTATTTTCGACTATGCCGAAAATGTTATACTCTTCAAGCATCCATTAGAAAATGTTGTAACAGAGAGCAATACAGTTTGAGTATCAACAAAGAACACAGTTTGAGTGGCTCTGTATTGTACAATTAACCTTTATAAGTTTGTCATTTAATGTGGGTTTCTATGGGACAACTGTTACAACTGCTAGGATCATGAAATTAATACGGTTGGTGGATATGAACTAGAAACTCCTAATGTCCAAATTTGTATTTATAAATAAAAAAGTTTTTCTACTAAGAACATTAATTTGACCTTGTGGTTTGTATAGGGGTTTTCACTACCGTAAAGAGTATAAAAAAAAACCATGTAGTGTGTGGTCACACTTCCGATGCTATTTTTAGAAAGTACTGTTAGAAATAAAACAACACAAATATATTGTACCATTGTGAAAAATGCAAAAATAAAACATGCTTATGAAGGCAGTTGTGGGCATTAATTTATTTTTATTTTTGGACTATGGGAGAACCCAATGTGCATTGGGTTCAAGACAGACCTTTTGAAAGTGACACTCATTTGCAGTTATAGGAAATGATATATGGTTTGTCACAGCAACAACATTCATTGATCCAAGATATGAGTCCTATTTTCATTCTCTTCATGAAATGAATAATATTATAAGTTTATCATGAAGGTTGTAATGCAAAGAAGAAGACATCGTAAAACCACAAGATGAATTGATCTAGCTATTTCCGTCTGTCCGTCCATTTGTCTGTCTGTCCGTCCGTTTGTCTGTCTGTCCGTCTTTCTGTCTGTCTGTATGTATGCACGCATTCTAGTCCCTCAGTTTTTAAGCTAGAGTTGTAAAAATTTTGTATGAAGCTTTCCTTTTACCATACGCAGCACATTTGTTGGAATCAGCCGAATCAAGACCACTAAACCCCCTACCCAAATACATGTTATTATTTGTTTTTTGTGCTATAGAACTGAAATTTGAAAACCGGAAGTATTTAACCCATATACATAGGCCACTAAAATTTCAAGACCCTTGTACTTTCAGAAGGAGTACCTCCCATACAAGCCAACTACTCAAATTCATATTCTTATTAGAAAAACTTGTTTTATTTTTGATGTCATCATCTTGAAATTTGGGCACAATAAAGCTCTAATTCATATTCATAAACCATGTAAATTTCAAAATCCTAGGATTACTGGATCGTATAGCTGCCATACAAAAACCGTTTGCTAGGGGTTGTGTGAAGAGTATTACATTTTCGCCATAGTCGAAGACACTCTTCTTTATGTTTTAAAAATGCATTGACTAAAGAGCTGGTTATAAAGTATATTCTGTATTTTTTTTTTGAAGACATTCAAATATAAGCAAACTATACGCATGAATTTCTGATAACGAATGTCAAGAAATATGCAAATATTATTTCTGTTATGAAGATACAAGAATATTTGAGTTATAGAAGAAAACTTGTATAGAAAGTTTAGTTTAAATGCTATTACATTAACTTTCGTACACATTTTAATCAAATGAAACTGTTTTTCCATTCTTTTTTTTTTTCATTTCATTTTTTATTTTAGTAAATTTTGTACAAATTTCTTTTAACAAAAAATCACAATAATTTATTGAATATTCGATATATGAATATATGTATACATATTTCGCTATTTCAATTTAACAATGTACTAATGAAAGGCGTGCCTGAAGCACTGAAAGTACAACCAAATTCACGCCCATGTTCATCATCAGAACCACATTGAAGTCCATGTGCCATTTACATTCGATCGACAATCAGTTTGAATAACGAATACACATCAATTTTACACTCTTTTTCGTTTTTATTCTTATTTTATTATTATTTTATGAGTATGTCCGTCGGTCATTAATTGTTGAAATTTTGTAAATTTTACTTGTTTTATTTTATGCATTTTTTTTTTCTTAACAAGCAAACATTTTACATAATTCATTGTTAAATGATTTTTATGTGAAGTTTGCAATATTCCAAAGTTATTGCATTTATACTAATGAATGAAATTTGTTATTTGATCAGAACTGTTGTAAAGAATTGAAAAATAGATAACCTTATTTATTAAAAATGGCTTATGCCATCTATTATATTGATATGGTATTCCAAGAAATTAAGAATAGAATTTGTTGATTTGTTGTCTGTCAACCATTAAAATGCTTCTCATACTTATGCTACTAATAAGAATCACCTTTGAAGTGAAATGAAAAGAATGTAGGAAACAAATAAATTTATATGGCTAACTGAATATAAATTTAATGTTCAAATTCGATAAAAAAAAAAAAAAAAAAAAACGAACAAATTCATTGAAAATGAAATGAGCCTTGAAGCCAAAAAGTATACAATACATTTTTGTTTTTGTTTTTGTACTTACTTTCTATGCAGTTAATCTATTAACTTTACTATTTCCTCAAATTTAAATCCTTAAATCACATCCAACTTCCATAAATAATCATGAATTTATATGAGAACTTGACGAAATATTTACATTTCCTTTTGTGAATAGTAAGATTTTCTTGCATTTAATACCAACAGTAATCTGCTAACATTTTGGAAGTCCATCTTCCTTGATAACATTCTTCTATTTGCTTCAGATCCTGGTGAAAGCGGGAAAAAAATCGAAATGAGAATGCAAGAAATGTATTTATAAAACAAGTCCTTTAATAAAAGCTCAGCATTTGCATCTTCAAAATTGCCCAAGTAACCTTTTTCAAAGACAACCAAGCCACTAGATCGCTCTACATTGAATTCCTCATTCTTTATAAATTTACGTATATGTGGGCCAACAAAAATGCTTGATTAATTTGGAGAAAACGTTTTTCAAATAAAAAAATCCTATGCCATTTTTCCCCATGGCTTTAACAAAATATTTCATTAAACCAAGTTTAATGTCTAAGGGTGGAAGAATCAAATTTTCCTGTGGAATAATCGATTCCTATTTAACAATTGATTCCCCACAAACAAACTCAATTCTTTTTGGCCAATTCTCTTCTGTACAATGATTTTGAGTGTCTCTACTGTTCCACAAACAATAATACTTTGTAAATCCTCCCTGTAGTCCTAGAAAACAAAGCAACAACTTTGAAATCAGCACAAACTTTCCATATGTTTTCCTACTTAAAAGTAATTGATGAAGGCTAAAATATGTTTCATGTTTTCAAATGTTTCTTTTAAAATCACTGAGTATGCAATATGTATTAAAGTATAGTGCCTGTCATTATGTAGAAGTACGGTTTATAAACCAGTTTTGGAACCATTAATTGGTCTTTGAATTAAGATAGTCCAAGTTCTAAAACTAGTTCACAATATTGTTGCAAGGACAAGGTGACTTAGTGTTAAGAGAAAAAATTAAACAAATGTCCTTTTCTTTTTCTAGATGTTAGGAGATAGGAAATGTCATTCTTGCAATCTTGATCCCAATAATTTTGCTTTCCAAACAGACAAATTTAGAATATGAATCATATTATTCTACTCATCCATGTTCAATTATATGTGGTTACAACATGGGGTTTCTAAGAGGTTAATACTCTGATATCTATGTAAATTTACATCAATATCTTATTTACCCCTGAACTTATAATAGTTTAGATGATCTTAGTTGTAATTTATTGGGCAAATCCCAGTTGGATTTCTATTAAACCTAACAGTAAGAATCCTGCTTCTATTCTGCACAAAATAAAGTATAGAATATAGTATAAATTAGTATATATTTCAAATATACAATGCATTAAATGATTAGAGTGTCCACATCATAATGTATCTACATACATGATTTCTAGGATAAAATTGTTTTTCATCCCAGCTTCAAAGCCATTAAATTATATATGAAATAAGCTCATATTCTGTCTTAATATTGGGTTGTGTAATATAAAATTTGCAGAAATTAAATCATAGTTGCAGTCGTTGCATAAAGTGTTTATAACAACATGGCTAGACCAAAATATCTAACTGTAGAAGAGCTTGAAGGAATTTTAAATATTTCTGTTGATGAAGATTTTTCCGGAAGTGATGAAAATCAGTAGCCGGAAGAAAATGATGAATCAGATGTAAGTGAAACTGATTCGGAAATTCTTACAATGTAACAAAATGTGGATGTCGACGCAATAGGAGTCTCATCCGTAGATACAACGACGAATGCATTATTTGTCTCAATGAACGGTATAGAATGGAATCCCCAAACAGTCCACTATCGTGTTGGAAGATTACGGAACGAAAATGTCATCAATTTGTGTCCAGTCACAACACGATATGCAAGAGCACTTGTCAATGACACCAAAGATGCTGCAGCTATATAGAAATCGACTCAAAAATCAAGGCATGCGTGTAGTTTTAGATTTGATTCGTGGATAGAAGCATCATAACTTTACAATGGAAAATTTTCTTTTTCTCTTACGAACTTGGACAAAAATTGTTATCACAACGATTAACAATGTTTTGCACAATGCGCAAATATAAGAAAACTTTTAGAATTTAAAAAGGTTCCGTTGTTCACATCAACATTTGCATTCACCGAACACACAACACTACATGGCATACATCGATGGAAAAGACAGCATTATGCATACTTCAAATGATGTAAAAACTGATGGATAACAGTTGCCAATAATCATTCAATATGATAATAAAAACAAAGGTTCTTTTCAAAGCTTTTATTCTATAAGCAAATAAATCAACAATGCGACGAGTTTCCTTGTGTGAGTTTGGAATATCTCTTGCAAAATCATACATGACAATGAGAAAAGCCATGCTACGAACCGAATCAGTGGCCTTTTTGCATTCTGCCATTAGCAACTATTCAATAAATAAATCAATGGTGGAGCCCAGTAGCTGAAGAGCCCAGTCCATATGTTCACTGTTCCGTGAACATTCAGAATATCGGAAGAGCTCATGACGATCTTTGAAATTCCTTCAAAAAGGTCCAAAAGTATTCCTCCAATAATCAAAGGAAAAGGAAGATGTCTCATTTGTTATACGGAGAAGTCGAAAACTAAAAATTACGTGTATGAAACGATTTGCTGTTTATGCCAAAAAGGTGTATGTAAGCGTACTCATAACAGAAATGTGTTTGTAAAATGTGTTGAAGATAAACTAATTTGGTAACAAAATAAACATATATATAACTATGTTTTTGATGATAAATCATAATTTTGACTACAATAAATTATGTTAGTACTGCAAAATATGTAAACATACCGTATGTGTGGAAAACCACACATGAGTGTAAACAACGTAAGTTTTTTTTTAAAGGGTGAGATGAAGGTTAAGCAGAAGAATATTCAGGGCGGTTGTGTAAAACTCTCCATGAAGAATAGTTTTAAAGTTTTATGGGAATTGTTTTCCTAATAAAAAATTTTCCAAATTGCGGAACAAAAGGTAGACCTTGGGGGCTAATTCTGGTAAGATTGGAGGATTTTGAAGAAGTTCCAGCTCCAATTCCTAGAGTTTTTCCACAGTAATTTGAACATAGTGAGTAAGGTTTAAGTTCTGGCAATTATCGTGCAGTCAGATAGGAGTTCATCTCTTGACCAATCTTCGCTATTTTTACTTAAGTTTTGCCTCATCTGGTTCAATTTGTAGCGGTATACTTCAACTGCAATCATTAAGCCATGTCTCATGGATCACAAAACAGTTATTACAAGATTCTTCCAAAACATAATCTAAAAATCGATAGTCTAATTGATTCTGCGGACTTGGCAGATATCTCACTTCTGACTGGCTAATCGTCTTGATTTGTGACATGAAATGCGTCACATATTTCTTCCTTATGTCTCACAATTGTGCTTAAGCAATTGCTAACATTTTAGATCATTAATTATGTTTTCCACAGGATTCGCTACCAGCAGCATACGCCAGCTTCAACTCGCCAACAGAGTTCTCACTAAGATAATAGCTTATAAGAATACCAAGAACTGAACGGATTTTCAGTATAGATGTAAATGATACAATTAGAAGGGTTCTACCATCTTGTATTGTCGATGTTTAAACGCTACCGAAGAGAATACACTCGACGTAGGCATGATTACCAACTAAATGGAACTCTTGAATAAAGCTCTTTTTGCGGCAACACCCGCTCCATTGACCATGGATTGGATTTCTGACCAAACTTGGCGATGACAAAAGGATAATAGTTCAAAAATGCAAAACCCTCAGATCTCCTCCAACATTCCACATAATATAATTTATAAATAAATGCAGCAATCCAGGCTATGTGCATCTTTCAATCAATCAAGATATCACATATAAGAAAAATATTCTTATTAGCGGGCAATGCGCCTAGCAGATAGATAATCCTGTATCATTTCTTGCAACATGAGCAGCTCTACAGTCCCATGATATAATATATATTGTCATGTATTCAGCATGGATATGTATGTATATAACTTACAGCTAAGCCACCTCATTAAGAGATCGATGGCAATAGAGGAAAGCTTACTTTTGCAAAAATTAGAAATCATACAATAATCGATATTCTTAAAAGCAGGTTTCATGTAGTTAACAGTCGATGACTCCTCGATACTCTAAAAGATATAGTATAGAATATAAGAATTTTTGTTACATTTTCTGAATATTTCATATTTCTTTTAGCATATTTGATGCAGATATGCTTCACACTCTTTTTTAACAATAAAATGCAACAGAACTACGGTCAAACTTTATACTAATACTTTAGAATAAGCCACGGTATCATTTGTTTTAAAGAAATCTCTTCTTAATTCGAATAGATCAAGTGACATTATTACTTAATAAACCAATCTCGCTTACAATAAATGAAGCTCTGTAACTATGAATGGAAAATTCTTTTGAATTACATTTTATTATATTAATATCTTCCCAAGCAATGAAAACATAATTAAAGATAAGTTAAACCAGAAAGACGGCTATCTTTGACTATGCCAGAGATGTAATACTCTTCACGCAGCCCCTAGAAAAGGTTTTTTGTATGGAAGCTATACGATCCGGAAATTCTAGGATCCTTAAATTTACTAACAGAAACTTATTGTGTCTAAATTTCAAGTTGGTGGCATAAAAACAAAAAAGATTTTCGAATAAGAATCTTAATTGAAATGGAGTTTTGTATGGAAGGAACCCCTCCTGGTAGCCCTAGGATAATGAAATTTACATGGATATGGACCAGAAACTCATAATGTCCAGTTCGATTGAACCATAAATAAAAAAGTTTTTCTAATAATAATATTGAGCCATGGATAAATCTGGTCCGATAAATGTGGTCTGCGATGTCTCCTTCTGTGTGTTACAAGCTTCATGATGTGAATAGTATAATGACTAATTGTCAGCAAAGAGCCTTAGTTAGTCTAATATTATTCCGACATTTTATTATAAGTATAATTTATTTAATACATATAATAAATTTGTAAAATATTAATAAAATAGGACGAAAAAAACTGTTTAAATTTTTTTCACTCCAACAACGTTTGACTAATCAGCATGAATGTTGGCATGTATTTGTATTTTTCAATGGAGAATGTTTATATGCTATCCACATTGTTGCAACTCGCAAGTTTTTATAAATTTTTCATGGTGAAAATCTATATATCTAATGGTAATCTACTATTTGTTTTAAATATAATATTAAAAAGTTTTATTGCACTTTATTGATTAAAGCTTTTAGAACAATCCAAATTACAAATTGCTAACATTTCACACATTCTAGAGAAGGAACCTATATAAATTGCCACCATAAAATTTTCACAACAACAATGACTACAAAAATTGCACACTAACATCACGACGGGACCACAGCAACACGCACCGGGCTCTGCTAGTAAATTTATAAAATTATGTTCTGCTTCTATACAATGAATCCTTCTTGAATTCACTTTACTTAAGAATTCCCAAAATCCCTGCTTTGCTTGCATTAAATCTGAATTTGGTTAGAACTATATCTACCACTATTCAGTGAATAGTACGTATTCACACAAATACGAGTATAATATTAAAACAGAAACAGAAAACTTTTTAAAATCTTCGTAATGAATTGCGATTTTATTTACAATATTCCATTCCATTTTTTTCTATTCTATTGCTCCGCATAAATGATTTATTTTGCGATTTTATTTTTAAATACATTTACAAAAACAACTATATCTAGAGTGGTGTAATAGTGTAGTGTTGAATTCAATGCAATGTGTTTTTGTTTTTTTGTTTTTTCTCTTTGTTTGTATGGTTCCAATTGCGGAATTGTGGTAATTTTTAATAGGTGTGCTAAATGGTTACAATTGGGTTTACCCAATATTTTATGTATTTGTGTAGATTTTTCTAACCGCAACAACAACAGAAATACAATAATATTTGAAAAATCCAACAGTAATAATAATTACAGTTACAATATAATACGCGTATATAGATTTTTTTTATAACGTTAATACCTTTCACTTTCTAATGTGCATAAGGTATTTTCTACTTATCAGAACGCATAACATCAGCATCATCGATCCCAAAGAGTATATTACTTAGCATATATATATGTATGTTGATATATAGGTTTCCAGATTTTATATTATTGGTGAAAGTAATATGGTATAAAAATCTACCAAAACATCCTGGGTGCTTTGTTAAGTACTACAATATTAAAGAGCTTTGTGAAAAAATTTTATGAATTGAAATGCAAGCAAGTCTCTATAGTTTTTAAACGGATAAAATTGTTTTCTAGATTAATGGTGGAGGTAGTTCTCATACAAAACCGTACCAAAATCACCGCGATACTGTGTTAAGTACTAAAATAAGAAATATTAAAGAAGTTTCTGAATAAAAATCGAAAATCGATTAGTTTACAGTTTTCAAATGCAGAACTAGGAGAAGAGGTGTCCAGAATATTGATGGAATTTAATTGTATATACCTTTTCAACATAGAGAAAATATTAAAACTTTTCAAAACCTATTTGTAATGCCAACGAACATAATACAATATTTCTACATGCAATCATATTTGATCATGCAAATATATAAGGTATTTAGTCAGTCTACTCTTAAAAGTTGAGTAGAGAATTTTTGTGTCTCATTTCCTTAGCTAGGATGAATGCAAAGGTGAAAGGTTGAAAGGTGTCTGCAGAGTTGGTGAATTGTTAAATACATATATGTAGGCAGCTTTGTATATATGTATTGTATATATAAAATAATATAAATGTGTATGTAATTTTTTATATATTCGTGCAGATGTCTACTGTTCTCTGTAAATGAGTGCGTATGTAGATATATATTTTTTTAATATTAATGAAACCATTTAATTTGATTAAACATATTCGCTATTTTCGCTATTTTTTATGCAAATTAGCAAAAAAAAAAATAAAATAAAAGAGAATGAAAAACATAATACTCGTAGAAGAATAAATACAATAAAAACGAAACATGCGGAAAAACGACAGAAGACAGAAAAAATAAGGTTGGTTGGTTGGTAATTTAATTAATTAATTAAAATAGATGTATTGACTTAAATTTGTTTTTGTTTGTGGCTTTTGTGTTACCCAACAACAACAACAACAACAACAACAATAAAATAACAATATTGTAATTTCATCTATTAGCTGAGATAACAAAAATGCATTTTATTATATTTGTAGAAAAATTTTACAAAATTCCTATATCTAATTTAAGAGAACCCAATAAATATCATAAACATCAATCAGCATAAAACCCAAGTTGTATTCTATCAGAGTCTTATTGTGTACACAATTTCAAGATGATAGCATAAAAAACAAAAAAAAGTTTTTCTAATAAGAACATGAATTAGACTAGGGGGGTTTGCATGGTCCGATTCGGCTGATTTCAAGAAATGTGCTGCGTATGGTAAAGGGAAAATTTCAGCTCTCTAGCTCAAAAACTGAGGGACTAGTTTGCATAAATACATAAAGATAGACAGAAGGACATGACTAAATCAACTCATGTCGTCGCGCTAATCAAGTATATACAATCAACACTTCATGGGACCATCTATGTCGCCTTATGTGCATTACAAACTTCAACTTCATAAACATTATTGCTGATTTCATTTTCAATTGGCTTTTGATGATGCTAAGCACATTGTGGCAATTCTAGTTTTGTATTCTCAATTGTCATTTATAGTTTGTCATTTCAATTCATTCAATTTTTAATCAATTGCATGTTATTATTTCATATTAACAGAAACGCTTTTTGATGCTTTTAGATGCACTAAAATGTCACTCAATCATTCATTTATTCATTAATTCATTCATTGTTCATATTCATACTCATTAGGAAATAGTAATAGTCCTTTAATTTGTTGCATGTTAAATACAATTTTATTTATTTATTATTGATACACCTACAACTTTTAACCTGTTTGCATAAGTATTTTAAATTATTTTTGTATCTTTATTACACATATTTCTCTAATGAGAAACTCCATAGAGACAAAGCGATGCCACTTTCTTTTTACCATTTGGTCCCTCAGTTCTTATGATTATTAAATGAAATTTTCAATATTAAGTGAATATTTCATGACTATAGAAATGACATATACTGAATTGAAAAGAGAAAATATTTAATGAAATTGTTTGATTAAGTTTAATTATTTATTTATTTAACAAAAATAAGGAAATTTATACATATAATTGTACTATTTGTTGGCTTAGAACCTTCTTTTGGCATACGAAGCACTTACGGTGCTTGCGCACTTCTGCCAGGATGC
>JBANCV010000411.1:0-40432 GCA_037040105.1 Amiota albilabris | reverse complement strand
AAGGAGACAAAATAAATATTGATGATTAAATTTAAATTCATGTGTTTTTTTTAACAATTCCGGGTACTTTTTATACAGAAGGTACATATTAGTTTATGAGATGTGAAAAAGTGCATTCTCAGATCCTTACAAAAGTTAAGAAGGTCCAAAACAAGTTTCTCACAGAGACCATGTACATGATTCTTCTCTATAGATGTACCGGCGTGAGGAATAAATTGGAATAAGTAACCATCCGCACAGCAGAGGTTCCAATATTTAAATCCAATTCGTAAGGCTTTCTACGCATAAACATTTTACAGCTACATCTGCCATAGAAAGCAATCATTTGATCATCGATTGAAAGATCAAAAGCAAATAATTTTAAATCCGACGGATTTACAGACCAATGAATGATTTTTTATTCCAGTTTGAAATAGTATTATCAGAATTTTTTTTTATTTCACATCCATTAGTTTTGAATACACTATCATTAAAGTCGTTTTTTTGCGTAAGATTCCGAGCAGGCGGCTAACCATTTTAGAAGGTCATCATCAATGCATAATATGAACAGTTCAAATGATTTGTATTTCCTATTTTAGAAAACATAAACTACTTATTGAAATGTAATCAAACAAAAAGGAAATAAACATACCGTGCAATTGAAACAGCTCTTCGATTTTTTTTTTTTTTTTCTTTAGCGATTAGACCATTTTGGTTGAAAATCATTCAGCTTTTTACCCTTCTTTTCAGTTTCTTTCACGTAAGGAGAATAATCAAAGCGAGAAGCGATCGTTATAAAAAATCATGGATGTTTTGTGAACACATTCGGCGGATGTTTCGTTTTTGCAACATGATTTTCAAAATCTTCTACGATATATTAATTGTTGTTCGATTAATATGAAATTTAACATAGACAAAGAAAATACCTCAAATTTACATGCTCTAAGCCTAACTTCCTTACATCAGTGGAAATATTTTGAAATTTTTTGAGTTAATCTCAAAATTGCGAAATTTCCGAGATTGGCAATTTTTACTTACTTAAGTACTTAATGACAAGAAAAAAATAATCCGATGTTTATTCAAACTTCACTATATATATATATATAGATATATAAGTTGAATTTTCTATCTATTATAGAAATGATACAGCACTAGTTTGAAGTAATGTTTCGTTTTCGAAACCATCGCTAGAAATGGGTTAATGATTTTCTCTGTTAGTGCAAATTCTTTATTGATATTAATTATGTTTGCTATACAAATTAATTCTGATTCAGAATAATTTTTTCATAATACTTTAGTGATTGAGATAGAAAGGAATAGGAGTATAGAAGATGAGTTATCGATCACTTGGGTAAATACTAAGCCGAGTCTAGAACAAACTTTTACCAAATGCTCTATACTATTAAAACGGACCCAGAAAAGGAATATGCTATATTTTTATTTATTGGAAATAATAACAAAAACTGAATACAAAAAAAAAGTTCGATACATGGCGATTTAGAGTTATAGAATTACTAATTCATAATTTGGAAGTTGGTGAAATGCAATCAAATTAATGAAATATTTATAATATTTTATGTTGAAGATTGTAATTTGTGTAAGGTTTTATACAAGAACTGGTGAAATAAATGTATATACAATATTTTTTTTATATTTCAATAAATTTTGCTAATATTATTTTTAAATTTCAGGTGTTTTAAGGAAGACACTGTCTTGTGTCGCTGACTTTAATGCTGTTGCTGCTGATGCTGATTTATGGTTTTCTTCTAAAAATTTGACTACTTGACACTTAAATCCGGAGATTCGAATATTAGAAAGATATGCAATTATAGGTTAGAGTTTCATATAGAAATTATCAGTGTCTGTTTCACAAGCGGTGTAACGGGCTTTTGTTTGCTTATAAAGTTTATCGGTGCTAAACTTGTAGCCAAAAAAGACTCCATTTAAGAAGAACAAAAAAATCAATAAAACAGGAATTCGTATTCTCATAAGAGAAAGTGAACTGGAGAATATGACAAAGAGAATGTCGTGCCCTCATTGCAACAACCTGATCGAAATAGAGTTTATAACCAACGAATCCCAGCCAGACGGTGAATAAGAGTCTAAAAGCAATGATAGTGAGTATTAATCGTGTTAGTAGGAGATACTTTCAATATATGTATTGTATATTTGTTTATATATTTATTTAAATCTAGTCGAACAAAATATGTCCTGTTAAGAAGGCTGAGTTAGTTCCAATACTTTTTGTATTCTTTTGGTTGAAGGCAAGATGGTTTTTGGGGTTTTTGGGGAATTACAAGGATTTTTGCCTTTTTTTGTTTAATTTTGAATAGAAAATATCAAGCGTATAAAATTGAAGAAAAACCAAAATCAACACTTATCTTTCAACACCTCATTGCTGACAGTCTTTATTTACTTTCAAGAAGAGAATTTCTACATACACAACTACAATCAATGAAATCCATTAGAACACTTAACACTTTTAATTTTGTAATTTGCAAGTACAAATGAATTATTTATTTTTGAATCACATGTAATATTTTACACAAAAACTTAAAAAAAAAAATTATATAAGAATATTAATAGAAATTAATAATAATTACACGGACAATTCCCTCTTTCTTTACCTCTGATTTTTGTTGATTGTTTAAATGAAATTTTCAATCACTTAAATCATTTTTCAATACAATAAACTCGCACTTGTTGAAACACTTGGTCTACGCGTGAATATGTAACCTTTTAAATGAAACGTTCTAAATTATACTTAAGCGTAAAAAAAACCAGAAAGAAATGTATCTTCGACTATGCTATTGAAATTGTTAAACGTTTTTGCACTCTGTTACAGTTTGAGTATCAACAAAGAACACAGTTTCAGTTGGCACTTTATTGTACAATTATTCTTTAAAACTTTCTCATTTAATGTGGGTTTGTTTGGGATGTACCCCTCCCTGTGATCCTAGGATCATGAAGTTTGCATGGTTGATGAATATGAATCATTGTGCCCAAATATCAAAATGATAACATAAAAAACAAAAAAAATTTCTAATAGGAACATGAATTAGAGTAGGGGCTAGTATGGGAGGTACCCCTCCTGATTGTACGAGGGTCTTGAAATTTTAGTAGCTTATGTACACACAGTTTTAAAATTTCTGTTCGATAGCATAAAAACAAAAAAGTTTTTGTAATAAGAACGTAAATTGTATGGGGTTTGTATGAGAGTTACCCTAGACTAGAAACCCATAATGTCCAAATTTGAGTTCGATCGAACCATAAATAAAACTGTTTTTCTAATAAGAACATTAGTTTGACCTTGGGTTTTGTATAGGGGGTTTCACTCTCGTGAAGAGTATAAAAAAACCATATAGTATGTGGACACACTTGCAAAAAACATGCTTATAAAGGCAGTTATGGTAATTAATTTATTTCTATTTTTCGACTATGGGAGAACCCAATGTGCATTGGTAGCACGACAGACGTTTTGAAAGTGAAACTCATTTTCAGTTATAGAAAATAAAATATTCTTTGTCACAGCAACAACGTTCATAGATCCAAAATATAGAGTCACATTTTTATACCCTTCATATAGTGAATAGTATTATAAGTTTGACATGAACTTTGTAATGCAAAGAAGAAGACATTGTAAAACCCCATAAAGTATATATATTCTTGATCAGTGCGACGAGATGAATTGATCTAGCCATATCCCTCTGTCTGACTGTCTGGCTGTCTGTATGTACAGGCTTTCCTTTTACCATACGCAGCACATTTGTCGGAATCAGCCGAATCGGACCACTAGTGGGGATACATCTCATAAAAATTCCCTGCTCAAATACATGCTTTTATTTGTTTTTTGTGCTATTGAACTGAAATTTGAAAACTGGAAGTGTTTAACCCATATATATAAGCCACTAAAATTTCAAAATTACTCGGACTTTCTGGAGGGGTACCTCCCGTACAAGGCCACTACTCAAATTCATGTTCTTATTCTTATCATATTGAAATTTGGGCACAATAAATTTCTGATTCATATTCATCAACCATGTAAATTTCAAGAACCTAGGATAACTGGATCGTATAGCTCCCATACAAAAAACGGTTGCTAGGGGCTGCGTAAGAGTATTACATTTTCGGCATAGTCGAAGATACCCTTCTTTCTGGTTTAATAATATATTGACTAAAGAGCGTGTTATAAAGTATATTTTGAAGCAAAATACCCGCATGAATTTGTGAATACGAATGTCAAGAAATATGCAAATATCATTTCTTTTATGGATATATTTGAGTTATAAAAGTTCACATTTTGAAAGAAAAATTGTATTGAAAGTTTAGTTTAAATGCTATTGAATTTGAACTTTCGTACACATTTTATTCAAATGAAACTGTTTTTCCTTTTTTTTCAATTTATTTTTTATTTTAAGAATTTTTTTGTGTAATTTTTGTAAAATTTTCTTGCAACAAAAAATCACAATAATTGAATGTATATAAATTAGTAAGTTATGGGTTTTATTTTATAATAATTTTTATTTAATGGTGGCTAAGTGTGTACCACTTGAGTTTCACAATCAATGTCCGGAATCTGCTGATGCAGCAACCACTGCTTCTGTTGTTAGGGCAATAGTCGTTGTTATATAAGTTAAATAAATGTTTTATTTTTTATTTAAAAAAAAAATGCGACAAGATTTATTGCAAGATATTTTTAGACTAATTTGCAATTGTTTTTTTTACAATACTTAAGAACGGAACCTAAATGAATACAATAAAAATGCTTAATTGATAAATTATGATTTTCATAAGAACCTAAAGAAACCAAATTGTTGTGCAACTAATTCCTGTGCAATATCTTGGCAACAGGAAAAACTTAATAAGCGTTTCCGAAGTGGCATGCGGCGATATTTGATCCATTTGTTTTTGTTAATTCTTCTGTCAGTTAACTTATTATGTATATTGTACAATATATATTTTTCACTTTTATATAATTTTATGGGTTTATTCTTTTTGTTTGTTGGAATGTATATATATTTTTTTCCACTGTTATATAGATTTTAACTATTTCTTTCTTCCCTTTCCTGGTAATTTATTTATTTTTTTGGTTCCATCAAGTATTAATGGATTAAAATCCAAAGGGTGCTTTTAAAGTTTGTCCTAATTTTCCTTCAAGAGTTTACACTTTTTAGGAGCCTTCGAAAAACAGGAATAGAACAAATAAGTAAGTGATTTTGAGTTAGAGTTCAAAACCATTTTGATTCTTTATTTTAAAGTTTATTTTATTGAAACCTCTGAGACGCTTACTTTGAAGATGCAAGGCTCCATTACAATTTGTTTAAGTTAGCAGTTTTCTTATAGACAATGACCGTCTCGGCTTGCATATTGTACAACGATCAAATACATTATTGCTAAAACAATATGTTACCCATTTGCCGACTAAGACCTCTTGAGGTCATTCAAATGGTATTTCATCATAAGGCCTCTACTTTGGGGGTCTAGTCCTCTGTTCATAAGAGAGAGGAGGGGTAACTCGCACAAGTTGTAGATGGTGACTCCTAGCAGAATGTCGTTCTTATGGCCGGGTTACATTTTTCTACGGCGATTGTTCTGTTGCCATAATCCACGACAATGTTGTTCTCGAAGTGTATTACAGTTCCGTCATGCGGCACCGGAAAAATGCTTATTTTCTTAAATGTAAAAAATTCATGTTTTGGAAAATCTTAACACTGGAAACCTTAACAATCCATTAGTTGGTTATCTGAAATATCTGAGAATTGATATCGTTGTTATCTAATATTACGGAATTTACAACATCGATTCTTGCGAGTGCTATCGGCGTCATTAAATTTTCAAATCCCATTATAACTAATACTCGTAAAATCTCATATAAATGCCCCGTATCCAAAGATCTATTTTTTTTTCTTTCCCTATAATAATGTTAATGTTTTCTGTTTTTTTTTTTTTTTTTTTTTTTATTTGTTCTTGTTTTTTTTTTTTGTGTTTATGATTATCTGTTTACTCACTGGGCTGCTTGTGTTTAAATCTAACTCCCTCAAAATCGTCAAAGTCAGGGGTTCTTGCAACCACCTTAAGGACTAAACGCAGGGCATTAATACTTCTCGCGTGCCTATGATGCACTGCTATGGCTGCCATCAAAGTGTTCATATGAATTATATCTGCATCTAAAATCTTTTTCATGTGGGATTGTGGAAAATTATCGTTTATTAAAGACATATTTTCCTTAGCTATTTCCAAATATGTTGTCAGGTTCGAAGTCTAAATATCCAAAATCATTCTAGATTATAGTATTTCCATCCATGACAGCAATATATTTTCAGTGAGTATAATCGGTCAATTTAGCCATTGTTTCGTAATGAGGAGTAGTATCAAAAACCTAACCATAAAAAGATAAAAAAAAAATTTAAAATTTTATCTTAAATTGTCCTTTTGGACCACCCTCCCTCTAATAAGAACCGTGGTTCCCAAATCTGCTTCTATTTTTTCCTCAACATATAGTGGTGATAGCGATTAGGTAATAGCCTGTTAATGTTTAACTACACACTTTCACCAACATCAAAAAACATATTTTGTCTAAAGCGGTTATTTCTTTCCAAATGCTCTTGTTGGGCTTTTGTAATTCTTTCAACTACGTGACTTGTAAAATATGGTGGCATCGCAAGTATTATATCCACGGGTCTCCTATTGGTTACATGGTATTGGTGTCACACCAAGTTGCTGCTTGCATGGATGCCTGTCATATTTGGCTTTTGCACAGATTTTGCAACTTGCCACGACCTTAAATTTGATAATATTCGGAAAATAATAATCATTAAGAATTTGCATTGCATTTTCTTGTGCGGCCCTGTGTGCGAATTATGTTGGATTATGACAAATGAAAGAAAAAAAGAACAAAAAACACTTCTTTATTTTATCATAATGGTCGTAAGATTAATTTATTTTACAATAAATTCATCATCACACTTGCAAGTGCCGTTTTTGTTTAATAATGCTGGGCAAGCATAAACCACGGAAGCAAAGTCGACGCTTACGCTGCCTATGCTTATGCAACATTGTGTTATTGTTTATTTTACTTTTTAGAAATACATTTCTTTAAATTGTTTATTGCTTTAGGAGTTTCATATATCTGTTTTTAAGCATTTTCTGTTTTAACATATTTCTGAACTATTACGCTGATTTTGTCTGTTCCAGCGTTATGGTTCAGGGTCAGGTGGGGACACTTAACTTCTCCCCTGTTTGACGAAGGATACTCCCGGATCCATTCTCACCAGTATGTAAAATTACATATTTGCTTTCTTTTTAACTTAAATATTATTATTACAATATTATTATTGTAATTGCCATTATTATTAAAGGGTGCATTATTATTGAGTTTGTTATTACTGTATTTGTTTTTATTTCTTTTATTTCTTTTATTTCTTTTATATTATTTATTTGTAAAATCGGTCTATCTTTAAAGGATAATTCATTTGTAAAGTTGTAATATTTTACTTTCTATTTGTATAAAGATTTTTTTATACAAGTTAAACAATTTTTTATTTATTGTTTTTAAAAAAATATGACAAGCTTTATTGCAAGATATTTTCAGGCTAATTTACAAATGTGTTTTACTTAAGAACGACACCTAAATGAATACAATGAAATTGACAAAATATGAAGAACACTAAAGAAATCAAATTATTGTGCAAGCATTTCCTGTGCAATATTTTGTCAACAAGAAAAGCTGACAATGCGTCTGCAAACCATCATGTATCGTTATTTGATCTATTTATTTTGTGTTATTTCTTGTGTCTTAACTCCTCCACCTTTAAATCGGTCTTCCACGAACGTTAGAAATCCGGGACGTCATTGATGCCTATTTGGGCTTTAGCTTGGCAATTTGGCGATTGAATCTGTGATTCGACTGGCGAATGAATTTGTCAAGTTGCGTACTCTCGGAATATGATCTTCCGTCGTTGTCTCAACAAGAGTCTTAGGATTGTCATTGCTGCTATGCATATGGTTATCATACAATCGACTGTTGTAGTTGTTTCAATAGTTTGAATTGTTCTAGTGTTCTGAATATTCAGTTCGTGCAGCGCTTCTAGAGATAGCAAATCTAATCTTCCATTTTCAACTGGTGTTGGTTGAATAATGCCAGGTAACATTTTCATGTGAGAAACCTCTAGATTGCTGAAAAGTTGTTTATTAATTTGAATGAATGAGTTGTGAAATTTTATCAAATAAGTTCCTTTGATATGAATTTCTCCTTTATCTGTAATTACCGTTCCTTTGAAGCTATTTAGAAGAATCAGTCCGGATTCAATTACCTCCACACATGGAATATGGTGTCCATTATTAAAGATACATGACGAGTTAAGACTGTTAATTATTTTTGGTATGCAAGTGTCATTACGGATATTTTTAATTTGCTATCTTTTACAAATTTTAACTTTACTTATCATATTACAATTTTACATTATTCCATATATTTTATTGTTGTTTTACCAAAAGTTGCTTATAATCTAATTGTACAATCGTATTGTTTTTTTCTAACTGGTCTTTTCAAATTTTCTTTATTTGTTAATGGTACAATATTTTAATTATATAAAGTACTTTTGCGTCGCTATAAAGTATATTAATTTTTGCATATTTAGAATAGCTTCTTCAATAGTACTAAATTGTATATTTTAATTAATCTTTTATTTTTTCAATTGCCATTTGAATCACATTTTCATTTAACAACATTGAAACCTAATTAATGTTTTCTTTTGCCCATTGTATGACGTATTTAAAATTTATCAAGGTTACTTTAACAATTTTTATGCTGTTCCGTATACATTAAGTATGCTATTTCTGTATTCTTATAATCATCTTTGTGGATTGTATTTCTTATTTCACTTATAAATCTGTTTAAGTTATTAATTTGTTCATTAAAAACTTCATTAATAATTACTTGCTTATTATTATTTTGGTTTCATTCAAATCTAAATTGTTTGTTATGACTTCCTAATCATCATGATCTGGTGTCCCAGCTAAATACTTCCATGCTGTTCCTATTGCGATAATAGATCGTACAGATCTTGGGCTAGAAATTGGTTGGAGGACTTGTTGAAATGTCATTCTTCAGAAATCGGTGCAAAATATTTGTATGTAGGACTACTTCGTCTGTGTAAGTGTTAATCTGCTTCAAAAATTCTTCGTACTTTTGTAGACAGATGGAATGTATTATTTTAAGAGTTCCGTCTTCTATTTTCGCTAGTCCGTTTTCGATAGTTACCAAGTGCATGTTCGAGTAGTCCATTAACTGTGCGTCAGCAATGATGTTGTGGACTATTAGTCGTATTATTCTGTAATTGTTATAAATCATTTTTAATATTACTCTTGTGCACTGTTTTGCATGACTCCATTATAATGGTTGTTTCTTTTTTCTCTTTCACTATTTCCTTTTTATATTGTGCTGAAAGTTTGAAACCTAACCTTTTATTTATTTTTACAAATATTACATCTCCTGCTTGACTTTGTCTGGTTGGTCCTCGGTTTTTATTATGGACTTCTAGAGAAGCTAATTGTTTCTCTTTCAGTTTGTCTTTATTTTCCTGTCTTGTTTTCTCATAGTCTTCGGGTTTTGCATTAATATTCCTGCCGAAAAATATGTCTAGAGGCTTTTTCCCTGTCGTAGAATGCATAGAACTGTTGTATTCTTATACGGCTCGTTGAATTCGTTGTGAATTTTGTCGGTTTTCAAACACCTAAGTATTTCTGTCAAAGTCGAGTGGAACCGTTCTATTTGTCCGTTTACCGTACTTTTATTTATGGTGGGCCTCTATTCCCATTTGGTCTGTTAACATAAACTTTATTGTCGCGGAGTTGAACGATTTTTCATTATCCATCACTATTACCTTTGGTATCCCATACGAAAATAACAGTTCACGTAAGGATAGTTTTATATCTTTTGCTGATTTAGTTTTTAAAATACGAGTCTGTGCATATTTCGAGAATTTAACTATTGCTGTCAGGATCAGTTTCCCTTCAGTTGCGTAAATGTCTATGTGAAGAATGTGACCAGGATATTGTGGAATAGGTGTTTCTTTTAGTTCAGGATTATTAGGGTGCCTATCGTATTTCTGTTCTTTACAAACTTGACATTGCTTAATTATTTTGCCAATTTTCTTGTTCATCTTAGGGAAGTAATATTTCTCTGAAATTTGAACTTTATTTTCCTGTACACCGCGATGTGCTCGTTTATGTGTTTTAATGATAATTTCGTCCTATGACGTTTGGTCTATTATATCGTCAACCTGTTTCTGGGTATAGCGAACTTTATAGTTGCTGAAGTCAGTTTGATACGTTCCCTGAACCTTACCCATTATTTCTTCTGAAGTGAATAAACCGTTTATGACCGATGGGTTCTTAAGTAGGTCAATTATGTCTGCATAATTGTATTTTGATCTGATTATTGTATGCCTATGCAAGGTTGGAAAAGGTATCTTGAATTCATAGTCGTATTTTTCTCCGTACAAGAGTAAGATTTGATTCCTAAAAGCGTTTATTGGTGCTTCTATGCAAGATATTAAATTGTGAGATGAGCTCTCGCGGCTATGTACTGTCGAGCTGACTGAATTTATATAAGAACGCTACGGAATCCTGGAGAGTGCGTCTGCAACCAGATTTGTTGCATCAGGTTTATAAACCAATTCATAATTATATTCTTCAAGTGCTGCTTTCCATCGTTTTAACTTTGTATTTGTATTTTTATTGCTCAAAGCATACGTTAGTGGCTGATGGTCTGTAAATATTTTTACTTTAACTTTACCATATAGGTAATTTTTAGGCTTTTCAATGCCCAGAAGATAGCGAGCATTTCGCGTTCATTGGCAGCATAGTTTTCCTCTGCATCTTTCAGTGTTCTTGAAATGAACGTAATGGGTTTATTCTCTTGTTCGAGTACTGCACCGATAGCGTAGTTCGAAGCGTCAGTTGTTAAATGGAATTCTTTATTGAAGGTGGGATATGCAAATACTATGTCTTCTGAAGTTAACGCGTCTTTTTATGTTTTGAAATGCCTCCAAAGCTTCTTTATCGAGGTTTATTAATTTTTTATCGGATAGTTTCTTTCATAGTCTACTATCCTCCCCCCTCAAAATCACCGTAAGTGGCTTCGCAACTTTGGCGTATTGAAGAATAAAGCGCCGGTAGTAGTCGGACATACCTAAGAACGAACGAAGTTCTTTCAGTGTCCTTGGTGGCGGAAAATTAACTATTGCTTCGACCTTTTTTGGGTTAGCTTTAATACCCTTTGATGTTATTATAAAGCCTTGAAATTCCACCTCTTCTTTGAGAAATTCACATTTGTCAAGTTGGCATTTGACGTTTGCTTTCTCCAAAGTTTCGAATATTGTCTCTATGTTCTCCAGATTTTCATCAAGGTTTTTCCTAAATACTACTAATGTCATCAATATACAATATGCGAATTGATATTTTTCTTGATTTGCCAACACCTCCTGTGCCAAAGCCAAAGCTGATGGCAGGACGGGCTACAAATAAGATATCGCTTAAGAACTTTCTTGTGCCGGGAATAAATAATCGTAATGCATTTGCTCTATATATGCAAGTCATATTTGTTTCATTTATGAACAAAGTTAATTTGCTTTCAATGTAATCAAAATATTCTAGTAATGTCAGATTTCTCTGTCGCAAGGTGGACAATACCATTTCAATGAGGTACACAGACCGTTTACTGGCGTAAGTAAAATCAAGACGCGCTATTATACCTTTGTAATTCAAAACTTTGTTAAAAGATGCTAGGGGCCTTATCTGCTGATCCCTTAATCTTGTTTCTAATTATGGCCACAGCTTGGTAGTGTTTTGAGCTACCATCTTATTTTTCAAATAATTTATAGGCGATGTGGACTGCTTGACTCCATGGGACATAAGATTTCTGCTTTCCATCAAAATCAGGGGGAGACTTTGAATTAATAATTATTATTTTACACTTGGCCCACATAGGGCGCCAATGAAACCTTTTATTAAGTATATTTTGTACAAGTTGTCAGACTAACTGTAACAATTCTTTTTGCTTAAAACCAAACCTATGTTTCCCTATCAATGCCGCAAGGAATTCGCTGACTCCTAATTCTGAAACTTTGTCATTGACGATACCGCTAGCTGGTATCCACAAAATTGTTCAAGTTGTTTGTTTGTGGATAGTATTTTGTTTCATTGCAAGCAACGATCTGAAGCATTGAACTTATTTACGTAGGTTATGCTGACAGTGCACTTGCTTCTTTGTCGCTTGTGTTAAGTTACATAATTAAAGGCTAACCATGTTATTACTTTCTTGTTTGTGCAGCCGCTTAATTTGTCCAAAAGCTCATTCAAAAGAGATTTGATTTCATTGAGCGTAAACAGATCAAATGAATTTTGATTTCATGAATTATGGTTGTTGTTGTTATTGATTCCTGGCTTTTACCATAGTCGCATATGATGTACAATTTGCACAGCGAAGGGTACCCGCTTAAGTGCATAGAGCAGATTTGTGCGGACCAACGCAGATAGAACATGATGTTTTAACATAACAAGTGCCAAACAGTTGGCAATTGTAGCACTGAGAGAGTTGATTCGACGGCTTGGATTTAAACTCCCAACGAACTTTTGTATTATCAATGCATGCATGTTGTTTATGCAGATCTTGGAGCAATATGGAACCGTTTTGAAAATAAACAACATATAAGAGCATATTAAAACCAGAATGTGTTCTTTTATAACAGTTATAACATCAATGCACGGCTGTTCAAAAGATTTATTATTGACTCATTGGAAAATCTATGCGAACCGGATAAACAACCTTGTAAGGTTTTGTTTTTCCAGTCTCGTAGTAGTAGAATTCACAGTCCTGATCACTTAGCTCTTGATAGACCAAATTGAAATCCGCCGTAGTATTTAAAAATATTTTGATACTGATTTATATAGCTTTAATACAGTATTCTTTCACTGTATATGCTCTAATTATATCATGAACTGCTTTAGCTGGTTTCTTCAAAACCATAATGTGTGGTGGAAATACTTCTTTTAACGGTGCAAGCTGCTCACCCTCACTGTCGGTTACATTTTCTTTTTTTAATTTTTCTATTGCGATTTGCATTTACTTTTTGGTTAAAAACATTGAATGTATTATATTTCCTTTTGATTTGCCCATTGAATGGCGTATTGAATATCTATTCAAATTTCTTTGACAGTTAATGCAATTTGTGTAATACTATAATCAGCATTATGAATATTATTTCCAATATGATTTATAGTAATTGTGAACAGGTTATTGATCTGTTTAGTCACGGCTTCGTTAATGAATACTTGTGTATTATTAATTTGATTTAAATCAACTAAATTTTGTTTTATATCTTTTAAATAATCGTGATCCGGTGTCCCGGCTAAATATAATATATCCATGCCTTAACAATTGCGTGGTTTTATGTCATGAATGATTTTTAACGATTCTATTATCTCACGTTTAAGAAAGTGGTAAAGAATATTTTCACATGGTAGCGTCCAGAAATTCTTTATACGTCCGTAGACTAATAATGTATACTAGTTTAAACGTTACATTCTGAATTTTTCCCAGTCTGTTTTCGATGGTCACTAAGTGCAAATTCGTAATCGATTAACTGTGCGTCAGCAACGATGATGTGGACTATTGTCCCTTCTCCTAGTTCATTAATTTCCATCAACAAACTGATGACTGTTTATTTGCTGGCTTTGAGTAATTGTACTTTTGGTATGGGGTCAAATTTATTGCAACACATATATTATATGTATTTAAAACAAAATGCAGTAAGAATATTATTAAATAAAATTCAATAGCTTTAAAACAAACACTTACAAATAAATTTATATTTTTTAATATCAATTTATTTAATTTCATTTCCAATTTTCTAATTTCAAATTTTTACTTAACATAAGTGTGGAATTTTCCTTATTCCTTATGTAACACATTAAAAAACAGAAATAAATAAAATAAACTAAACCAAAAGCTAAGCTAATTCAAAATAAAGATATAAATATAAATGCAAGCAATAAGAAAAATCTTAGATGATGCGTAGACTAAGTAATATCTAACAGAATTTTATATAATAATATTAATAGTAAATAAAAAATATGTACAAAAAGAATAGATATAAAAAAAATCATAAATCATATAACAAAGTTTAGAGCATTTTCTAGACTTTATTGTACACTGAAAATATAATAAAATTTAAACTAGGAAAAGTGCAAGAGGAGATATGCAACAAGTATATTATGTATATATAATAATTTAATTTTTAGCCAAATAAATGAAAGAAAAATTGAAAAGGAAATGAAAAAACAAAATCATAAATAAATATTTTTTAAAAATATGAATAAGAAAATGTGTTTTATTTTAGTCCAATAAGAAAAGCATTTAAGAATGAACTGAGAAATTGAATCTGTTTTGCTCCTAGTCAGAAAATCATGCGACTCATCATGATAATGATCATTCTCAACATTTCAACAACAATATGGATTGGATACCGACTAAATGATCGTCTGAGATACAATCGAACATTTAATCCATTAAAGTTGTGATATACGGTTGACAAATTTGATCGATCTTTGAGTTAAAACAAACGAATTTGATGGTCAACTCATCTTATGGAAATTATCAAAGGTTTTAACAAGAAAGTTTTTGAAGTTATGGCTACCAAAAACATCCTCAAAATGTATTACAGTCTTTCTATGGAACTCAAATTCATTATTTTTAAGCAGCTCGCTGATAATCGAAATGATATCAATGCATTTATTAATAAAGCTCTAAGCTCCAACCGGAGTCAAACTCCCTACTATAATGAAGTGGAACATTGTCGGGGTATTTTTTAACAAAGTGAGTCTATGTTGAATTCTATAAAGGATTACATATTCCAGTAAGCAATTTATTAATATTTCTAATGATTTTTCAATGCTGTAGACCTGATTTACGCTCAGCCTGTGTCACTCAGCAGTTCCTGTCGTTGATTCTTCTTTGAGCAGCAGAAACGCCTTTCTAATTCTGCTTTTAGCGAGTCCCTCATGTTTGATAAATCAGGCATTCTCTGTTTAGTTACAACTTTATCTAAATACTTATTTAGGGCAGCAACATGTGGTATTATTGTTTTGATTTCTAAATGTTGCACAGCATCAAGATACATTAAAAAATCACATTTAAATTTGACAAACAATTTTTCGCCATTAAAATCATTACAGCAAGGGGCAGTAAATGCGCCATTATGAGTTTCTGGTCCATATCCACCAACCGTGTAAATTTCATGATTCTAGGGCTACCAGGAGGGCTACCTCCAATACAAGCCTCCTACTAAGATTCATGTTCTTATTAGAAAACCTATTTTGTTAATATTTTGCGAATAAGTTTCTGATTCATATTCATTAATCATGTAAATTAAAAGATCCTTGGATTACTGGATCGTATAGCTCTCATACAAAAAACCTTTTCTAGGGGATGCGTGAAGAGTATTATATCTTCTTCATAGTCGAAGATATCATTCTTTCTAGTTTCATATATTTGAACAGCTAAAACATATTGGTGGCTTTAGTCCAGTCGCTTTAATATTTCCTCCCATTACCCTTTACCCTGTCTTTTACCTATCTTATACATTTTATTTCTTAACGCAATTTTTTCTGTAAATTTTTCAATTAAAAAAGATTCTCAAACGTAAAGTGATATGTTTCTAAAGTTTTTTTTTTTTTTTTAATTATTTTAATAAAATATATACGATAATATTTAATAATACGCAACAATCGATTATATCCGGCAACTACCCGTTTCATTTCTAGTAATTACATATTCAAATTACCAGTATTTTTGAGAATTATGCCAAGAAAATTTAGTCTTAGTCGACAATCTGCTAATGCCAGGAGGTAAGCTGCAGTAATAAATAAGAACTTGTTATTTTCAGTATTTTCCTTTTGTTTTATTGATTTTCTTTTACTTAATTTATTATACATAAGAGTAGAGTAGAAATTAACATACATAATAAGTATAAAGTTTCTCACACTATGTTTATATCTTAATAAAAGTTAATTAAATAAAACAAAATAGAGTAAAATTTTCATAAAAAGTTTTAGGTCTCTTGTTCTATACTCATAATCATCATCATCATCGTCAGCATCATGTAAAGATTATCCAAATATGGTACGATAAAAAAACTTATATGTCACTACTCATAACTCACTCATAATATGTCGATCGATATTTAAATAAGTGTATATAATATAAAAGTGTATATGGATGTATATTTATATAGGTAGGGTATAATATATGTATGTATGTTTGTTTTTATAAAAAAAAAAAAACAGCTTAAAAAAGAAAAATGGAAGCAATGTTTTCATTCATCATTATCATCAGCAAAATCGAACAAAATTAATTCATGTTAAGAATTCGTTTAATTAATTATATAGTTTTTCATTGCATTTGCTTTTAATCCTAATCATTCTAAAAAGTAATTTGCAATTCAATTTCAAATATTATTGCAAAAGAAATTATCAAATGTCTTAATATAAATTTAAATTTAATTTATTTATCAAATTAAGAAGGAACATGGAAGATGTAAGATGGGCAGGAGGAAGACCATGATTCATTATAAATATATATATATATATATATTATATATGTATGAATTTATGTATATATGTAATTAAGAATAAGATAAGAAGGGAAGAGAGGAGTGGACTGGAGTAGAAAGGATATAGAAAGAACCTCAAAAAAATAAAAATAAATTATTGTATTTTTTATTGTGTTTTGCTTTTTGTTTCTTTTTTTAACCTTTTTTTTTTTTTTTTTTTTTTTTCACCATTTCCCATTTTTTGGTTTGTTTTTTTTTTTTTTTTTTTAATTAAAATCTATTTGAATATAGTAAAATTAATAAATTTAAAAAAAAATTAAAAGTGATCGTCATCATCATCTGTTTGAAATTTCTGTTCGAATTCGCTTTTAAATTATTTATGCATAACAATAAAAATTATAATAATAATAATAATAATAATATGTAATAAAAATTATTAAATAATTAACCAAAAAAAACCAAAGAAATTTGCTTTATAATTTAATATTGAAGGCACTTTGAGAAATTGTTTTTCAACTTCATTCATTCCTCTTTTTTTTTTTAATTAAGTTTTTATATGTATGTATGTATATTGTATGTTATGTATGTATATGTTATGTATATTTATAAATATTTTTGTATATAAAATTTGAATATTTTAAACTAATTTATCGCTTAGTTTTTTTTTTCTTTTCTTTACTTTATTTTACTCTTTATAAATTACATAAAAAAATTTCTTTTTTTTTAAATTAGTTTTTACTTGAGTTCGTTTACTTGTTGTTGTTGTTATTATTGTTGTTGTTGGTGGTGGTGGTGGTGTTGTTGTTGTTGGAAATAAATTATATATATGTACTTACCTATATATATATATATTTATATAATTTATTTCCAACAACAACTATTGTAAATTTTTTTATATATTGTATATATGTCTATATTTTAAAAATTAAATATATTAAATAAAATTAAAAGTTCTCTTCTTTTTCATGTTTTTTTTTTTGTTATTTTCTATTTTTTTTTTTTTTTTTTTTTATGTAGTAAATGTAAAAAACTAAAAGTAAATTTAAAAAAAAAAAATGTGATGAAAAATTTTCATTTTTTCTTTTGTTTTTAATAAAAAATAAATAAAAATAAAATGAAATGAAAACAATAAACAAAAAATTTGTTCAATCATTTTCCATTAGTGTTACTTCTGTTTTTGTCTCTTTGCTTTAGTTTGAACTTAATTTATTTATTTCATTTAATATGTTTTCTTTTCTTTTCTTTTCTTTTGTTTCGCGTTCATCAAGAGTTAAAAAATTTCAATTGTTTTTTTTTTTTTTCGCTTGCGACTTTATTCAGATAATTTGAAAATAATTTAAACAAAGAATTTTGTTTGTAAAGAAATTTTTGATGGATATTTTTATTGTTATTATTTATTGTTCATAAATACATACAATATATAAATTATAATTTAAATATTCTTCTTGTTCTTCTTCTTTTCCTTTGTTGTGATTTTGTTTTATTAGATTTAATTTTAATTTAATATTTTCCTCTGCACAGCCACAACAAGTGTGTTTTTTTATATAATTTTACGTATTTATTTTTTATACATATATTAATAAAATATTTAAATAAATAATTATTGTACATAAGAGAGATGATAATATTAAAAAAAAAAAAAAACCAAACAAAAGAAAAAAGGAAGAAGCAATAATAATAAAATTATTAATGGTCAAAATAATTGAATTAATTAATTTATTACATAATTAAGAATTCTTAAATTTTTATATGCACATTTATATGTATGTATGTATTGTAATATATATAAATTTTTAAATCGATATTTATTGTTGTTGTTTTTCTTTGTTGCTGCTGTATGGTTTTTATGTTTTTTAAGTTTTTATTCATTTCTTTTAAATGTCGCTTATTGTTGTTGTGATTGTGATGAATATTGTCTGTGTGTGTGTGTGTGTGTGTGTGTGTGTGTGTGTGTGTGTGTGTGTGTGTGTGTGTTTGTATATACCACACATATGTATGTAATATTATTTATAAAAAATATGTATATATAAATTGAATCGTCCCGAATTTTGTTCTTGTTTCTTTTTTCATTCCAAATAAATCAGGAAAATTCATTAATTAGAAGAAAGTGTAATTTTAATTTTTTTGTTTTTGTTTTTGTTTTTATGCCTTTTAATTTTTTTTTGAATTTAATTGAATAGGGAAAAGTGAAATGTGGAGAATAGCTAACAAAACAAAATGCTTTATGGAAGATCAAAAGAAATTTTTTAAAAATTTAAATTGAAATTTGTTTCAAGTTAACAAACACAAACTAACATCAAAGACATAATTCTTGTGTGTATGAGTGTGTGTTGTGTGTATTGTGTGTGTGTGTGTGTGTGGGTGGGTGTGGGTGTGTGGGTGTGTGTGGGTGTGTGTGCATATATACAAATATTTTACATTCGTCTTCAATGAATATAAATTTTTGCAAATTACAAAAAGAAAAAAAAAAAACATCAATCCAAAGTTTGATTTTCGCGGTGTCAATGGTAAATATTGCCACAAGAGAATCCTGGTGCCCCTGTTTCAGTCCAAAGGATCAAAATGAACATGAATTTTCTTCGTCAAAAAACATTTTGTTTTGTTTTGCTTTCTTTTCTTTTGTTTTGTTTTGTTTTGTTTTGTTTTGTTTTTTTTCTATTAAAATTGTAAATTAACAAACACCAACAAACAATTTTCCCAGAATTTCTGAAGAGGTATTTTATCGTTGTTGTTGTTGGATTTGCTTTTCAATGTAAGACCTCTCTCTCTCTCTGTCTCTCCTTCTCTCTCGACCCTCTTCATCATCCACTCATCAGCAGTTTGATTAAAGCTAATTTTTAATGATATTCGTTGTTGTTGTTCTTATTGTTGTTGCTCTTGTTGTTGTTATTATTGTTGTTGTTGTTGTTGTTGTTGCTGTCGATTGCAACCATAAAATGGACTTAAACGATTGAAAACCAAATAATGTGGTCCACTACAAACATAGTCTGCTGCTCTTGATCTTACATCACCAAAGCCACCTCTACCAAAACCCCTGAAAGCTTTAAAATCACTTCCAACGATTCCACAAGAAGTTTTATGTTGCTGTTGTTGCTGCTGATTCTCGTTGTTCTTGTTGATCTCATTATTGGCGATTGGTGAGCTGTTGCATTTTTGTAACAATTGTTTACTATTATTATTGATGTTGTTGCTGTTGCTGTTGCTGTTGTTGTTGCTGTTGTTGTTGCTGTTGTTGTTGCTATTGAATGAATCAAAATAACTTGCTGATGTTGGCGACAAAGATAATAATGAGGTGAATGACGACGACGACGACGACGACAAAGACTGTGGTGGTGGTGTATTTAGAGGTGAGATCGGTGCATTTGACAATGATGATCCTCCACCAGTCTCTGTTGCAGTTCCTGTTCCTGCTGCTATTGCAATTGTTGGACTATTTACCATTTCTTCGTCAAATAGAAAACTATTTATTGAGCTTGCTGGACTAAAATAAAGTGAACCAGTTGAAGATTCACGATCGGAACAAGTTGAAATGCTTAGTGGTGGACTTAAAGGTACAAAGTGTGAATCAAATCCAATGGCAGATCCAGAATTATTAAAATTTGTATATGCTCCTGCATTTGTTGTATTATATATCGGTTCCTGTTCTTGTTGCTGAGTGTCGCTGGTTATTGTTGCAGCTCCTGCTGCTGCTGCTGTTGTGGTTGTGGTTGTTGGTTTTGGTGCGATTAAAATTCCATTGATATAAACGCCTTCATCCTCCCCATTATGAATAAAATGACAACGTGATCCATAAGGACAAAATCCACCAAAATGGAATGTACGACAAATTTCAGTTTTGTATTTTGGATGACGTTGTACATCACGTAACTCATGGCGTCCATGAGCAAATTGACACTTTCCACCATATTTACATTTACCAGCCTCCTCAAACAAGCGACACAATTCGGTTTTATACCTATACCAACAAAATAAAAACAAAAAATCATGATGAATATCCAAAATTTCATTAAATATAGTATGTAAGTATGTATATAAACAGTATGTTCTACTACCAAATGGGAAAGGGGTGTGGTTAAAAAATAACGAGTTCACATTAATGTTCTTTTAAGTTTCAGAATGTTGTAATACTTACTATCTTCACGGTAATGGAGCTCAATTAGTGAAAGGACCCTGGGAGCGATGACTATCTGTAGAGCACTAAGGTCGGAGGCAAACTCTAAAGCTAACAGTAGTCCAAACCAGGCATTGCATCTGTATGCTCCATTAATTTTTCCTATGCTTTTCTCTAATACCCTCCTCCTCATCACCATCATTATTTGATGAAATAGTGTTGAAACTGCTCTTCTGTATAAAAATCTTTTTCCTCTTCATACATATTTAATCACTTAATCTAATACCTAATTGGTGTTTGGTAAAATTTCTCATACAGTTTCAGAACCCAAACACGAATACGTATAGTTAAACGGCAGACATTTGGACAGACTGAACATACGTTCGGCGTAGATTACCGATTTTTGTCTTTCAATATTTGTGTGCGCATGAAGCATCCAAGAATCTGCGGCCCTAATAAATATTCATTGCCATAAAATATAAATTTCAATTAATGAGTCGAGAGAGGCGTCATAATTGGCAAGAAGATTCATTCCCTACAGTCGTATGATTTTCATCATTAACACGCTTATGTAGAACTATAGAACCAAAAAGATCTCATTATTTTACACACACACACACACACATCTTATCAGTCGTTTTGGTTTTGGAATTTCCATATTTCTGTTATCGTCTGACTTCTCTTACCTTGAACCATTCTTTGGACTCTCTTGTGACGGAGACCCGACTTTACCATTCAAATTCATGCCACCCATGCTCTCTCTTATGGTTGCCAACGAGGAGTCCTCACAATCCTGCTGCTGCTGCTGCTGCTGCTGCTGTTGATGTTGATGTTGCGGCGGCTGAGGTTGGGAAATTGTACGAGCCAGTGGACCACGAATGCGTTGATTACAAAGCTGTTGGTCCATTACAATATTTGATAATACCAATAAATGCTTTTGTTGTTGTTGTTGGTGTTGTTGTTGTTGTTGTTGGTGGTGTTGTTGTTGTTGGTGGTGTTGTTGTTGGTGTTGTTGTTGATCTTGTTAAAGCTGATTACTAGTATTTATGCTGTTATTGTTGTTGTTGTTTGCAGAATTCTCTATAATTTGTTCCAATATACTCAATACCTGTGCTGTGGGTGTTGTCCCCTGTTGCTGTTTGTCACCTGCTAATAGTACGGTTGTTGCTGTTAGGATTCCTAAAAAAAAATAGGATATAATAAAAATTATTGTAAAATATATAATAGAATTGTCACAAAAAAAATAAGAATCATTAATTATTGAATCCTCTTAGAAGTAGATTATCAAAAAACCGAAACACTTTGTGGCAGTTTCAGTTTCTTAGATCTATTGGAGAAAGGAGTCTGTCTAGATCGATTGGTATGGTCTCTTTGTTCTCACATTTTTGTATATACAAAAATTCACTACATTCTACTCAAGCATGTGATCCCGACACTGATAGTTCCTTATGTGAATTCTGCGCGTTAATTCCAAAGTAGTTAGGCGACCTTTGAAACTAACTAAAAACACCAAAATTAGAACTCCCCCATTAGCCATTAGGAGTCTGTGGCAGACTCACGCTCTGTGGCTTTCTACCGGATATTTGATCAGGATCTTTTGAGTCTATTGTCTCAAGGCAGACGGAAACAAGGAAAGACAAAACAAAGAAATCAATCAAACGTTATTTACACAATTTACAATTTACTTGTACATAGAAGAAGTAGCAACATAGCAACAAATAGCAAACATACATATGTATGTACATAGGTATGGCGGGACGGGAAGGAGACTAGAGAAGCAATTGTAAGAAAACAATTAGTCACAAAGTTACGCGGCGTTACGCTGGCATCGTTGCAACGATGGAAACTAAAACAAAGATTTTGCAATAAAAAAAAGCACACGCACGTCCACGCGGTACATAGCAGCACAACAGAACACACAGTTATACAGATATTTGAATGGAAAGCAACAACAAACACAACACAACACCGAAAGGAAAGGAATTTACTGGAAATAAATACAACAACAACAATCGAGACACAAAAGAGAAACAATAACAACAACAAAATAATGTTGAACTTTTAATTTTAACTTAAACTAAAACAATTTTTTCAATTTTCCTTTTCTTCACTTTTTTTCCTTTTTTTTTTTCTGCTTTTCGATTGGTTTGCGCGCTTAGTTTTTATCGTTCGTTTGTTCGTGTTGTTGCTCTTCTATTTTGCTGCCGCTCTCAGTTGTTATTTTTTTTTTATTGTTGTTGCTATTCTTTCTACTACTGTCCATTCTTTTTCATCATTAATTAGATTAGATTGTGTGTCTGTGTGTGTGTGTGTGTGTGTGTGTGTATGTAAGTGTGTATGTATGTATGTATGTATGTATGTATGTATGTATGTATGTACGTACGTTTGTGTAAATCAAGAATTTGGTTTGAATTGAATTGGATTCGCAACAAATGAATAAATGAAGGATATGATCGAAAAGAAATATGGCAGCCAGAACATATTGCTACTTATAATACTGGAATGTGTACACACATACATACATATGTACATATGTACATATGTACGTCGTATAAGTATCAGTTTAGATTTCACATTGTTGTTGTAGTAATAAGGAATTGGAGAGCAGAAATAAAAAAGATCAAGAGCACCATTAATACCATACCATCTCATCACAGTCTATGTTGCTTCTGCATGCTTATTCTTCCCCACCACTTTCTTCACCCTAATCGACCACGCAAGACTTTCGGTAACACTTACTTTGTGCGCTTCTTCTTTATATGGACTGTATAGGTGTATATATATATATACATACATATGTAAGGCGACTAGGTGAAAATTTCCATTTCATTTAAAAATTAAAATAAGTTCTACTCAATATTCCTCAATCCTCTTTGTCTCTTGCATTAATTGAGATTGATATTTCTTTTTTTGTTATTCTACTTACACTTCTTTCTTATATTTTTTTTTTTATTTTTTGCGGTGGCTTACTCGTATTGCTTCTAGTCTCTTCTATTATATATGTGGTTTTGTTTGAAACTTTTTTTTTTTTCCAAATTCTAAACAAATGACTTCGCACGTTTCTTCTTAGCTTGTTGGTTTTATTTTTCGATTTTTCGATTTTTTTTCTTTCTTGATTTAATTTACTACAAACTCACGAGCCGATGTATAACTTCCTTTTTCACAAACTTTTTTAGAATAAACGACTGGACGAATTGCAGTGCTTGTAAGCGTCGTTGTCAGTTGAAAATGTTGGCAACACTGACATAGTACAACTCGCCAACTCTGTGAGTAATTGGTGTAGAGGAGAAATTTTAAGTGGAAATGAGAGTAATTGGAATGGACGTAGTACTCGACAAGGGAGTAGTTCTACTAAAGGACAGAACAGGACTTCGGACAGAAACAAAAGATTAGATGGATTGGATTGGATCAATTTAATACGGCTTGTATTGCATTGGATCGCTCGATGGTATTGTATCTATTCTATCCTATGTGTATATGTAAGTGGAAGACTCTAAAAAACAAAAACCATGGAAATACCATTATGTCCCATGTGAGGATAAGTTACTGAGATGAACATAAAACAAATCATATTCTCTAATCTCTATACTCTCTCTACACTTCTGACCTGCCGACTATCAAAGGTTCTCTAAATCCACACATGACATTTTCACTCTTAGGCTCATACATCCTGTCTCCAGACCCAGCTAGACGGGAACAACATAACCAAGTACCTAAGATTAACACTTGACAGGCCCCCAAATTACATGTAAAAGAAAATAACAGCTTGACCACAAGCTATCTCCTGTGTCAAAGTTCAAAGCTAAGCTCAAGAAATAAGCACCTCCTCCTCATCCGAATGGTATGTCAATCCCAACTCAAAACTCAGCTGATTCTCCTTTTGGGACAGTTTCAAATAAAGATTACAGTTAACAAAAAACTATTTTATTTTTCTATATTTCATTTTGTTATTTACATATGAATATTATTGTTGTTGCTATTTTTTGTTGGTTGCGTGTGAATTGGGGGAGTTAAATTTTTTTTTTCTTTTTTTTTAAATTTTCTTTTGTAAGTTTTTTTCTGGTTCTTGGACACTGTAACGGGTTGTTATTTTTTTTTTTTTTTTTTTTTTTTTTTTTTTTTTTAAATATATAAATAAATTTAATTTAAGCAGAGAATAATAGAATTTTACCAGATCAAAAAATAATAAGGTGGAATAGGGAAAGGGACAGAAGTGCCAGAAGCAAAAGGACAAAGTGAAATCTCGGAATATGCAATTACACTCAATCAATGAAATATGAAATTAGTTTCCTTTTAATTTTTTTTTTTTTTTTTTTTTAATTGTACAAACAACAAAACCAAACATGCAATTTTTTAATTTGTAATAGAAATCATGATCATAATGATAAGATGGTGACTCAGATTCAGAATGAAGACTTCCGCAAAACAACAGCACATCATTGTGAAATAATAACGATAAACAGTAAAAATGTTAAACCAGCAGCAGCAAAGCAATTTGCCCTTGAACAGAGATATATCATCTATCAATCATGCATTTCAATCTTATAGTAAGCGACACACAACGTTTTGCGTTACTTCAAAAAGAACAGTATGCGACATAAGAGCTGCTTGTTGTAGCTATAACTGTAAGTGAGCGGCGTTTACAAATTTACTAGAAAAAGGTAGAAAGCAAAATATGCATTGGAAAAAGGGGCTACGTTCAAGCTATACTTCAAAATTTGTTCTACCAAATCCTTGTTTCAATAAAAATTCTGCAAATTATCTCTCGACTATACCCACGATCATTTTTAGGGCAAAAGTAAATCAAAACAAAGCAAGATTGGTAAGCTAAATGCTTTAGGCAATTATGCAAAACAAGATCAAAAGACGGAGGATTAGAAATTGCAAGTTTAGTTACAATTATGTCAAACGTTATCATGAAAAGGATTTTAAAGTTTGCCAGCAAATCATTTTAAAAATATTGAATGCATCACAAGAAACAATTAGAAATGCTTTGGCAAATCTAAAATCGCAGATTATTAAACGAAGTAGCAAGCCACACAATAAATCTGAAGAGGAGAAGAAGATTGAAATTTTTTTTAGAAATACATTTCAGTTGTTCCGTCCCATTATTGTCGAAACAAGGGCATAAGTTATAAGTATAAGTTAGTACCTCATCCATATATTTATGTTCATTAAAACCATTAAAATTATATTGACTTATTACATGGTCATACTATGATGCCAATTGATTCAATTGACATAACAATAGAATAGGTTAGGCTTCTTACCTATGCTGACGATTGAAGCATTTTTTCCTCGAGAGTGTGGATGTGAACAAATCTTCCATTTTCACTAAGGAGTAGTCGCTATAAGTCGGGTCGTAATGCATTACATTGGAGGGTATAGAAAATGCTTTAGTGACACACGAGACAACGAGACTTTCTCATCGTACTCGGACCACCTTAGCTCAATTAAGGTCTCTAATCCTCCATTGCTAAAGGGAACGCATAAATCTCTCTGACAACATGCGCTGTCTACAGTGTGGTGGTTCTCTTCATAACACGGGTCACCTTTTCAACTGTTCTATACAGCCGACCTATTGACTATTGACTTCGACCAATAGAGGTGGCTTCCTACTTGGGGCTTGACACTTAGACATATGTGTACCTTTTTACTTACTTAATAAATTAATTAACGAAACACTAAGTTTTTTTTTTTTTTTATATCCTCTGCTACACATAAATTTCCATTTCTCATACCCTTTTCCTGTCCTTAATTATTTGCATGCGTATCTCTATTTGCAAACCATCCTCTCATTTCACCTCTCTTCTCTTTCGAATACTCCTCTCTTAATTATTATTATTGTTGTTTTCTTTATTCCACCTTTTAAACATAATGTCCATCCTATCTCCACTCCCACACAAACTGACTTTTATGAATGAATGTATATGTATTGATAATAATAAATAAAAGATGTAGAAGTGCATAGGTTTTTATTTTTTATACATTTCATTATTGTTATGCCAAAATCTCAGAGATATGATCGTTATCATCATCAGCTGATCACAGCACTTCCATCACATGTTGTGGTTTTGGTGTGTGCTTAAATGTCAATTGATGATGCACCCAAACATCACTTATCACCCTCCAATTATCTACTTTTTCAACTACTTCACCAACAATAGAAAAAAAAACTGCAAAACAAATAAACCAACCACTTTGAACTTTTGGCTTTTCACTTCACTTCACCTCACCACTTCCACTATTTTTTTATACATATATATTCGTATTTACATATGTATGTATTTAGGTTTTGTCAAATACACAAAGCAAATACAAACACGCCACACTCGCCTATATGCATAACAAAAGACATCAGTCAGAGGAGAAGTTTGTGTGTGTGTGTGTGTGTGTGTGGGAACTAACTTACACACATCATTATCAAAAGCAAGCACATCGAAGACGAGAGCACGATCATTCGATCGATCCTTAGTTTGTATGCAGCTCTATGCACTCTACATCCTCATTATTTTTTCGACTTTATGCATTCATGAGTGTGTGTGTGCCCTATATATCAAGCAAATCTTGAATAAAGAATGCAATGAATGCATGAAGAGTGATGCGAGTGCAGCAATCAACGTTATAAAGGAAAGAGTGGGAGGAATACGAGTACGATACATAGGAAAGAAAAAAGAGTTCGTGTTCATACTCAAACTAACTGTGCTTGTGTTCTGTAATCGTCGAGTATCGCATTTACCAACCAACCAACCACCAACTGGACTAACGATCTCAATGTTGATGAATATGAATCAGAAACTTATCTAGTAAAGTCTTTTTACCGGAGCTTACACTAGCAATTTGCTTATGAATATTGCGATAATCTTTATTAATACAAACAACTTTAAACATTTCTATGGCTGCTTTTTGACGTGCATCCTTCTTCTTATCCGCTGTTCCATAACGTTTGATAGATGCAAACATGCATTCGGCAACAAACTCCGGGACATTTGGTGGACCACTCTGTTTGATAATATCAACGATAAGCAATGGCATTTCATTTTGAATACAATAGTCGCGTAGCTCGTTCAGCATATCATGATTTATATTAATTATAGTGGAATCGCGATCACCAAGCGACTCAACACCCCAAAACACATTGGTTTCTTGTGAATGGGTGTGAGCGCTTTCTGTGCGTATCTTTTTTATTATATCCAATGCACTCAAATATTTGGCGTCACTCTTCGAGCGATCTATAAATGAAAGCACACATGAACCAATATTTCCTAAACTAAATGATGCACATCACTTACCATTTCCAAAAGATTCCATACCAAGTATTTCTACTTTACAGATAAATCCGCTATACTCGCATAGAATAAATGTTTACTGCGGCTGAGCGATTTTTTGTTGTGCACAATAATCTTCTTACGCCGAGACTAAAGATATTGACTTTTTCTGCAAATCCTTGCTCAGGTATGTGCATTCAGAACCCCTTGCTTGCATAGACTAAAAAACTCAAGAATGCATGACCATTCAAAATAATTGTTAGTGATGTACATAGCTTTTATTAGAAAATTCGTGATGAGATTGAAGTAGCGTTATTAGAAATATATATATATATAATTTTTTTTTTTTGTATAACATGTAAATTTACAGAGCTCTTTTTTTTTTTTTGCTATAGCAGAATGTGATTTTATAGAACAATTGAAATTGAAATTAAAAAGCAATGCAAAATCCAATAGCAAAAGTGACAACAACAAAAATACCGAAAGAACCGAGTTTTGACTAATAATCAATATTCCTATTCACTCATTAATAAAAACAATTATAATTTAAGTGTTTTATTCTTGTGGTACCTGACAGGCCACAGCGTAACAAATTTAATAAGTGAATGAACATAAAATAATTGGCGCCCAAAGGAAATAAGGCACCTACACGGTAAAAGGAAAAAAACAGTTTTAAGTGAACACATCAAAACAAACAAATACACAAAAAACATACGAAATAAAAATCATTTTAATAAAAAAAAAAAAGAAAAAACTAAAATCATTCGGCCTGCCTTACACAGCAAATTACAGTTTTTCGTTTTTGTTTTTTAAGCACAGTTCCACAAAATGCACCACATTCATAAAATACACGAAATTAACAAAGTTATTTACTTGGAGCATTATAACATTTTGTAAGGCGTATTGAAAATTTGAGAATCGCCGAGGAGAGACCTTTTATTTTCCCATTCAAATTTCCTAATGATTCGCGCCTTACGTTTTTATTTTAAATTGATTTAAAAAATTCTAATCATAATAATTATCAAAAAAAATCTTTTAACTTGATTTTTAGCAGACATGTGAAAATTCATTTATTCATTTTTATAATATATAATAATGATTACTTAACTGGTTTTTAACTTTTGCACGAATGATTAGCAAATTGGAAAGGGAAAATAAAAAAGTCTCTCCTCGGCGATTCTCAAATTTTCAATACCCTCTTCAATTTATTAAAATGCATCAAGTATATAAAATTGTGAATTTTGTGCATTTTTAGAATATAAAGTGAAGTGGGAAAATTGAAATATGTTTGATTCAGTTGTGATTGCTGCTGCAGCTACGCCAACCGAAAAAAGGGTGATAAGCAAATTTGAAAGGGAAAATAAAGTCTCTCCTCGGCGATTCTCAAATTTTCAATACCCTCTACAATTTGTTAAAATGCATCAAGTATATAAAATTGTGAATTTTGTGCATTTTGTGAATATAAAGTGAAGTGGAAAAATTTAAATATGTTTGATTCAGTTGTGATTGCTGCAGCAGCTACGCCAACCGAAAAAAAGATGAAAGCAAAAGGTGCCAGTGGCTTGGCTAACGCAAAGAAACCATCAACCGTCCCAACTCATCCAGCAACACAACAAATGGTTGACGCTTCAATTAAAAGTTTGAAGGAACGCAGTGGCTCATCTTTGTTAGCAATCAAGAAATATATTAGTGACACTTATAAATGCGATGCCCAAAAATTGGCTCCGTTTATTAAGAAATATTTGAAGTACTGTTGCCAATGGAAAATTGATCCAAACCAAAGGTAAAGGTGCATTCGGCTCATTTAAATTATCAGCTGAAGCGACCGCCACTAGAGAAAGCAAATGGAGCAAACGGAGAAAGCAAAGATTAAGGATATAAAAAAGAATAGTACAGTCAAGGCAAAACCAACAAGTAAGGACACAACAAGCACAGCTAAACCAAAGGCAGCATCTAAAGCAAAAACTGCCACCAAACCAAAACAGACAACAGCCGCAACTGCACCGAAGAAAGCTGCTGCCAAGAAAATATCAGCAAGGAAATAAGTTCTCGTTGAGTGTAATTTCGAAAGAATTTTTTATAAACAAAAAGTCGTTTTCATGGCTACCAAAACACTTTACAAAGAGAATTTTAATATTCACGACTATTTTATTATTATACAATCAATTTCATATTCGATTAAAACAAATAATACATGTAATCGCAGTTTGATAACGTAACGTAACTACAATACTTCACATAGAATACTATAGAAACTAGTCTTGGGTAGTTCGCGAAAGACATAGCACAAAAGAGCTCTCTTTTAGAGGGTAGTAGAGGAGTAGATCGATGATCCGCTCTTAGTATGTCTTGTATGTACTTTTCACGTAGTTTGTAATGCAAGGAAGGAGACATCGTAAACCCCATTCTTGATCATTTTAATTTATCTTTCCTCTTTTTGATTTTATTTAGTTTATCGCCACGTTTCGATTGCGGTTTTTTATATTTTAATTCGTCTTTGGCTAATTGTTGCATTTGACGGTATTCATTTCAATGTGATGCGCAGTGGAGTGAAGTCTTCTTTAAATATATTTTTAAGAAAATTCACACACACACTTGTATTTCAAAATTGGAGTCCAACGAAGATGTGTGACCATTACCGTTTTAATGTTGTCGAAATAAAAAGAAAGACGTCTGATGTCTTTGACGCAAGTTTTTCGAATGATATTTATTTTAACAAGCTTAGAATGGAGAGCGCTAGCGTAATAATGCGAGTGTACGTTATTGTATGAGTACATGGTCTTATGAATATTTACTCTGAGTATCTATCCTCTTTGAGAGAACTAAACTGCAGGCGCAGAATTTTCGAACGCGATTGGAATGTGCGCTGATGTAATGCGATTGTATTTATACAACATATGTGTTTTGATTATGATACCCTAAAAGTATGTAATACTTTATTATTTTGCAAATTTTATTACTAGCGTGACTTGATCATTTATTCCAATACTCAAAAACTAAAATCATATCGACTAGTTTCCTCATCAGGCTAAACGAAATTTATTATACAAACATAAAATACATATAAATAGTGTTGGATGAAGCTGAATGTTGTCCGTGATCTTTAACATTTACAATCCATTGATTTCAATATTGAAGTTGTGCATATCTTAGAGACTCACACATTCCATATTATTGTTTTCCTTCACGTCTTTTGATGTGGCACTCTTATTTTTGATAGGTGACACTTTGGTAGTAGGTGGCTCTTCGTTTGCAGTTCTCTTTTGTTTTGTACCAGTAGCTAATCGTGGTCGGGTTGGACGACGTGTAAATGGATCATATACCTCATCTGATTTTAAGTTAAATTTATAGTCGATATCCTGAGATCTTTTAACTTTCGTCTTTCTACCAAATTCATTATTTAACATATCGACGGAAGGGGATCCGCTACGTTTCATTCCCTGAGAAGGATCATTAATGACACAAGTTTTTTTCGGTGGAACTTCTGATGGACTCCTTTTGGTCGTAATGCCTTCTATATCCTTCTTAATATGCACATAGTCCATGGCATTTCTGATATCGTTCATTTTACGTACTATATATTTCAATTTAGGCATTCTCACGTTCTCGGCTTCACAGCTTTTTTGCCACCAATAGAATTCATATTCGGTGAAATTTCCATTAGAAACATATATGATGGGAAAAATTTTCACTTGCCTGCCATATTTCAACCGAAGTGCATAATTCGTTGACTTAGTTTCCAGCATGTACTCTTCTGGTAGTTCCACGACACCAATAACCTCACAAATCCGATAGACTGATTGCGAATTATTGCTTCCATCGCATACACGAACGAAACATTTTAACACGGTCTTCTCGAAAATGGGCAAGTGTATCATAAATTCCAGATTAGATCGCGATATGCGCATCTTCTTGATTTGCTCTAAAGTACTCACTCTGTTTTTGATTTCTGGAATGAGTTGAAGAGTGGTCACATTATTGCGACTAATGTTGTTTAGCTTTGCTTTGCTATCAGCCATTTTCAGTTCTTCACTTTTTTGTGTATTTATTTATTGAACAACTAAAAATATAATTCCATCAGTTGCATTAAATAGTTTAAAAATTTTTGCATTCTTTTACCTTATGAAATCGAGAATTTGATCTGGCACTGTCTGCTGATGGTCTTAATCTCTGGATATGAAACGTCGTCTTCGTCAATAGTTGGCGATCAATCAATTTTACCAACTTGTTCGTTTTCCTTGTAGCAATTGTTTGTGGAAAATGGTTCTGGTGACGCTAGATCGGCTATGCTACAATATATTTGTTGTTGCATTTAACTTATAATTTAACATTCTTATTTAAATTTTAATAGTTTTTGTTTTACTACCTCGAATTAAGCTGCAATCTATTCAATATACTTACATAATTTTCTAAAGCTCGCTTAATATATTCCTGCCTTACAGCTAATACGACGACGGTTGCAACAGGATTGTATTTTTTGTCAAGTTTGGAGTTGTCAAGCGCTGAGAAGTTAGCAGGGTTGTCAAACACTTGTCAATAGCGGAACACAGAACTATTTTCAATGAATATTTGTCCACGTTGAGTGAATTCTTCCAGAAATGGAATGTGAAACTTAACATAGCCAAGTGTGAATTCACAGCTCTCAGTCCCATATTGAACATGCACTTCAGAAAGCATCAGCTGCATCTATTTATTATGCGAAAATTCTCGAATTCTAAGATCCTGCATTGAGAATAGTGTTAGGTATGCCGGAAACACAATGCGCTACATGTCAAACATAATGCTTTATAAGCAGAGTAGTATTAACCCTCTTGACACTATTCTCATAGAGTTAGCATACAAATACGTGGCAAAAATTTAAACCAGATCGGGCATTCCGCTAACGCCTCTCAAGTTCATCCACCTACAGCATCTTGAGGCTGGACTGAAGATAATATTTTATTTGAGAAAGCTAAATAGATTAGATGAATACAATGCTAATTTATTCTAAATGTAAAAAGTAGTTAGTTGTAAATTGTAGTAGTTAAGCTCCCATCCTTTGTATATAAATTCCATTTTTCTTTTTTGTTTGTAATTCCTTAGTTTAAGTTTATTTAAAGTATCAAAAATGACTCAGTTTTTATAATAACATTGATTATCTGAGATATAACAAATGCAAAAGCACCATCTGCTTTGGTCACCATCATTATTTTATAAAAGCACCAAAATTGGAAAATGAAAATAAACCATTGATTCCAATAAAATTTAATAAAAATGCAATTGATTTAAAATAAGAAGACTATTCTATGTACTATACTAACATAATCTTAAAGAACAAACTTCCAAATAAGCATCTTACTCCTCATTATGATGATGGTGGTTTGGTCATCTTCATTATTTTATAAAAGCACCAAAATTGGAAAATGAAAATAAACAATTGATTCAAATAAAATTTAATAAAAAAGCAATTGTTTTAAAATAGGAGAACTATAATACTTAAATATACATATACGTAATACTTCCATAAATTTAAAGAACAAACTTCCAAATAGACTTCTTACTCCTCATTATGATGATGGTGGTTTGGTCTTCTTCATTATTTTATAAAGGCGCCAAAATTGGAAAATGAAGATAAAAAATTGATCGAATTATAATTTAATAAAAATGCCATTGATTTCAAATAAGCGGACTGTTATATATAAATTAAAGGAACAAAATTCCAAATGGACTTCTTACTCCACATTATGATGATGGTGGTTTGGTCATCTTCATTATTTTATAAAAGCGCCAAAATTGGAAAATGAAAATAAACATTTGATTCTTAAGTTTTTCTAATAAGAACATGAATTTGAGTAGAGGATATGTCTGGGTGGTACCCCTCCTGATAGTCCACGGATCATGAAATTTACATGTCTCGTTGATAACGACCGGAAACGCATAAGCTTTAAATTTCGATCGAACCAGCAAAGAAAAGTTTTTCTAATAAGAACATTAATTTGACCTTGGCTTATGTAGGAGGGGTACCCCTACCTGTTGTTCGATTATGCTGTTTCTGACAGATGATTTGTGCGTGATAAAAATAAATCTATGTACAAAAAAAATTCAACTCTCTCTTTTTTAGCTTCCATACAAAAAAAGTTTTCTAGGGCCTGCGTGAAGAATATTACATCTTCGGCATAGTCGAAGCTACCCTTCTTCCTGCTTTTATAATATTTTCTGGTAAACAATATTTTTCGTTGTTCCATTATTTGTATAGTATATATTGATTGCTTAGTTTACCAACCCAAGAACACACAGTATATAATTCAGAAGCAATCCGTTTCTAATACCAAACTGCAATATTTCAAAGTTGGGCCCTGCTTTTTCTTGATTGTAATTACAATAAACAATCTAATTGGGAATTGAAAACTGAATTGGCATACCAGCAAGGATCATTGGTATTTGGGGAATATCTTTAAAGGATCCCACCAATATTGTTGTTTGTATTACTAATTGATAATTGACACGCCAATTTTCAAGTGCAGTACTTGCCGAGACATCCCAGGTAGATCGAGTGAATTTGAAAATTCTGTTGGGAAATTGACAGCTTCAGCAGCTTTCACAACAGTGTCGACATACTTGTATTTATCAAAATAAAATTATTAAGTCGCACAACTTCTTTGTTGTTGGCAAGAAAAATAGATCGTTCACTCACCCAGTTTTGGTTCTTAGGATTGATCTAACTATTTGGGAAAGCTTTTCCAATCAATTCGTCTTTCGACTTCACCAAATCGCATAAGTTGTGAGTTGTGCAATACAAGTTTTCCTGAGTTCAGATCAATCGGCACCTTTCCGTCCCCAATTTCCAGTAATTAATTTGAGAATATATCTGCTGTTCGATCGCTTTGAAACTGGACACGCATGTTTATAGATAATATTTAAGACAAGCATTTATTTCGTCCAACAATATCAAAAGGAATAAAGAAAAAATAAGGAACTGCTTTAAGTTACAAAGCTTTGCTTGAAATATAAGATAAGTTTTAATCTATAAAAATGATTTTATAAATTATTCAGAAAAGTATGCTTTACATTTTATATTAAATGAGTTGAACAATAGATTGCGTGAAATTTTTAGGATAGCGTCTTGCTCTTTTTTTCAACAGATGATGTCTACTGCATTGAAAATTATTTTTAGAACAACTAATTACGTTTATTATAGTAAGCATATACATAAATAATTAGTATCATACAACACGATTCAATGTTGTTTCAAAATTTCAGAGCAATCGGTAAAGTAGTTTTCTAGTTCTGAATTTAGGAAAACACGAATATTTACATTATTATTTATATAATAATAATAAATAATATAATAATGTAGATTTCAGATTAAAGATTAATTTATATAGATTCTAACGACTGGTGTGGCAATAAATTTGTTCATTTACTGAAAGGATGCCAAGGTCAAGGGACGAGGAGAGGAACACACTAAAAACTTTAACGAAACTCTTAAGAGACGAAAGAAAAACAAATCTAAAAACTACGCTAATGGTCTTACCAAGCATAAGCTGGAAGAACAAAATTTTCTTTTACCAAATAATATTACATTATGCTTATATCTGAAACTCATCTCATAGATAAAAATTGTTTCAGTATACCAGATTATCTTTTGTACGATACTAAGCATCCTAGAAATTTGGCCAGTGGAGGCACAGCAATTTTGATAAAAAGAAGATGAAAACATTGTTTAGTAGAGGAGTTTAGAAAAGAATATCTCCAGTCTACTTTAGTCCAGCTACAAGAATATTCTCACAATTCTCACAATATGATTCTTGCAGCTGTGTACTGCCCGCCTTCTCAAAGTATAACCGAACAACATTTAAAAGACTCTTTTGTGGACCTTGGAACGAAGTTCACAGCTGCACGTGATTATAATGCTAAACATTACTACTGGGCATCTAGATTAATTAAACCTAGAGGAAGGAAACTTCTTAGTAATACTACTGAACGACAATCTTGTTGTTATTTCCACAGGACATCCAACTTTATGATTGGTAAATATGGATCAGGAACCTATTCTAAATTTCAAGTTGATAGTACAAAAAAGAAAAAAGTTTTTCTAATAAGATGATGAAGTTGGAAGTGTGATTTGTATGGGAGGTACCCTCCGTAGTGATCCGATTCTATTGATTCCGATACTGCGTATATTAAAATGAAGGCTTCACGCAAAATTTCAGTTCTCTAGCTTAAAAACTGAAGGACTAGTTTGCATACTTACAGACAGACACTTCTAAATAAACTTGTCTCGTTGCGCTTATTAAGAATATATATTCTTTATGGGTTCTCCGATGTCTCCTTCTGTGCATTACAAACATCATGACAAGCTCATAATACGTGAAGAGTATAAAAATGGATCGAATAATTTATTTAAATAAATTGCATCAGCAACATTGCTTAAAACCAAAACAAAAGATATTGAAAGGAAACTATATGATCAATGTATTGCTTCGAGTGAAAATTCCACAAAGCAGAGTGTAAACAAAAGAGAGTAATTGTATTTCATTGTCTTTGATTTGCGATTGCCAAGATAGAAACGAGTGAAATCTTGGTACGGAAATCCAGAGAATAGAACATCCAGAGAACAGCACATCCGAAATACACTTATTCATCACGTGGTGATATATTACAGCGATAATCAGTACATTTACGGAAATATTACAAATTTAATTTTATCTTTTACGTTGCCAGCCATAGTAAAGAGAAAAATTTGCTTTTTGTCGCTTACGTTCTTTTCGCTTTTAGGGCTCGATATAGTTTCATTATAATCTCTTTTGTTTTGCTTTTAAGAAATGTTGATGCATAATAATTTGATATACATATGTACATATATTGTATATGGGATGCATTTCTTATTGCTATTGTTCTTGTTAAAAACTTTTTAACAAGATTAGTATTCATACACATTTACGTATATCTGATTAATTTTTATTTACCATTCAAAATAAAAAATATTACCCAAAAAAAAATATTATTTCCAAAACACAAGTGTAAAGTGATTTAGTGACTATCTTTATAGCTGAAAAATTTGGATGTATATGTATTTTTTTTTAATTAACAAAATTTAACCAGTATCCTCTAATGCAACACAATCAATTTAATTGGACAACATAGTTCCCACCAACAACTTAACCACCACCCTCAACAACACAATTATCAATTTGATTGCAGACCAACACTTCAACCAAAGCCACCAACTCTACTCCAACATTCTGTTCATCCAAAAACAGTTTCCCACTATAATAGACCATATGTTGGAAACAATGGTGAAAATAGTGCAAACGAAATTATTCCAAACAAAGTTGAACGTATTTTTAATACTGAATTAATTAAGATTTCTACTCAGGATAGCTATAAAGAAGACAACGTTAATTTTTTGTTATTTTTTTGACAACAGCTGTTTTCTGTTTACATACAAAAGCAAACTTGTTGCTCTGTACGTTGAAGCGTCGGAAGCCATTTAAATGCGTAGGAAGCGAAAGCGTCCGAAGCGTTTTATGTGGTTTCACGGTTACAGAGTGAATGATTACATTGGGTACTTCCTGTGTGCAATCATCATGACCCAAAAGTGGCATGATGACAACAGGAAATGGCACATTAAACAAGAACAGCGCCATCAACTTTGTGTGTATCGTATTTCTTTTATTGTTATTATTATGTTGTTTATTGAAATACAATTCATATTATTAATTAATATTAGTATTGTTAAATATTTTTTTTTAATTATGTTACTTATGTAATTAGCATTTTTTATGTTTATTTTTATTTACCATCTGCCCAAGAAAGGCCAATGAGTAAATTTAAGTTCAAAAATACATTTGGACGTTACACAAGCTCATTAACTCTGAAGCAGAGAACTACAGTGAGTGTTGGCAATACACTAGCAATATTCATGAACACTATCAATATTCACAGAAAAATGCTTCTTGAGTGTTTAGTAGCGTTCATGAATATATTTTCCAAAACTCACGAGTCAAATAAATACTCACTGCAGTTCTCTGCTATATATATGAACAATGTTCATATGAACTACAAAGTACATCATACATGGTCATGAGTAGTAATTCCCTTTGAGTGTTAGATGGTGTAGTATCTACCTAAAAGGGTCATTCAGATGTAAACGCAACAGCTACTAAATTTTTCATTCGTTTGCTTCTCGGGCTATAATCAACTACTTGTCTTGTGTGAACTTTTGATTTTAATCACCTTGTGATCGATAGTAATTTATAAACAACTCTGCAGTGAAATATTTGATAATTAATTCAAAGTATAATAAATTATATTGAAAAAAAAAAACAATTGTTTTCTTTGATAACAATTGCAACAACAACAAAAACAACTACACACAAAACATAACCAAGCAAAATTTTTGAGTGAAAGGAAGACATATATAAGTAAAGAACGGAACAGTGGGGGACGGGTAAGTGGCAATAATTTTTTAAATGGTAAAAGAAGAATAATTTGCGGTTATGGCGGCGACAACATTTATTAAAAAAAAAAGGAAGAAACCCAAAAAAAAATTGAACAAAATGTTAATTCAAATTTATGTAAATTTTGCAAGTGAGAAATGAAATTTCTATCTAAAATTTGAACAAATAAATGCGCTGGCAAAATTTCGCACACATGCAGGCATGCACAGGCGCGTACACACACAAACACACATGTCTAGTACTTGTCTTCTTCTTTAGGTGATGATTTTTTTTTTTTTTTTTTTTATAATAATTTCTTAAAATATGTACTTATGCTTTCTTATAAAAATTATTATCTCGTCTCACTATATTTATATATACATATATAGTGAGATACAATATATATATATATGCATACATATTTAACATGAAGTGCTCACGTTTCAAAGAAAAATAAATCTAATCCGAAAGACAGAAAGAGATGGTAGTCTATTGCTTATGTGTGCGTGTGTGGTTAAAAAACTGGACTTTTATCTCTGTTGCACGTCTTCTTTTGGCTAACGAAAAACCTACGACGATACCACCAACCCGACCGACCCAGTGCCTTATGTAGTAAGGAGAAGCGGACTCTTAAAGGAAACACAAGAATAATAACAAATACAAAAACTGAAGCAACAGAGAAACAGCATCGGCAAAAGTAATGTCGAATCAAATAATAAGAAGAAGATGATGAAGAAGCCAAAGAAAATAGTGGGAGTGTGAGGGAGATAGATGAAGAGGAGCAAGAAGAGGAGATGACAATATGTAAAGAAAAACGTGTGTGCATTGCTTAATTCGTCGTTGTCAAGCTACCAGCTGCTTTAACTTCATTTCCATCCTCTCATGACCCATGTTGCTTGTCATTTCAACTATGTGAACTCTTATATGTATATGAATGTATTATCTATCACACTCTACTTCTCTTCATCTCTCTTCCTTACCACCAAACATGCATACATTTGTGGAACGTCGTTGCGCTCTGTTACTTTTTTCCTTCATTAACTTTTAGGTTAATTTTGATAATCAATTTATTTTTTTTTTTTTTATATTCTTCATGTAGTGAATAATTTTATAAGTTTGCCATGAAGTTTGTTATGCAAAGAAGAAGACGTTATAGACCCCATAAAGTGTATATAATCTTGATCAGCGTGACAAGACGAATTGATCTAGCCATGTCCGTCTTTATGTATGCAAACTAATCGCTCAGTTTTTTTTAGCTAGAAAGCTAAAATTTTGTACGAAGCTTTATTGTATGCAACATATTTGTCGGAATCAGCTGGATCAGGCCATTAGGAGGGGTACCTTCCATACAATGCCCCTACTCAAATTCATGATCTAATTGGAAAAATCAGGATCCTAGGATTGCTGGATCACAATGCTCGCATACAAAAAACTTTTTTAAGGGATGCATGAAGAGTGTTACGTCTTCGGCATAGTCGAAGATACCAGTCTTTCTCTTTTTTTTTTTTGTAAAGTACTTAATTTTATAATTTCATCAATGAATTTAAAATAATTAACATATATTTCTTCTCACCTTTGCAGTGTTTTGTTCATCTTTTGAAGTAAACAAAAATAAATAAAAAACATACAAGTGTGTCTGTCCAGAAAGGGTGAGTGAATTTTGAATTTACTAAACGCTAGAGAGAGAGAGAGAGAGAGGGGGGGGGGTATATATATATATAATAAGCAGTATTAGCAATGAATTCGTTCATTGATCAACAGCAACATGGGTTTTGTGTCCAAACATAATGTATACATACATAGCATATAGTAAAAAGAAATCCATTAAAATTTGTCAATGTTGGCAACAAAAAGAAAACAGACTGTCGATTTTCATAAGTTTTCTCTTTTTCACCAGCAATATTATTCATCGTAGACTAGAACAGGTTGTAATCACTTGGTGCCATGACTGGACTATAAGATGGATATACAAGGTGTGTGTTAAAAGTTTCCGAACTTTTCTGGCAGGGCATTTTCTGGTGCCGCCATCTTTGTGTGAGT